>JAABNW020093891.1:4899-16158 GCA_015164035.2 Radianthus crispa
CAGTGTGTTTAAGACAAACCTTACCTCACTTTAAAGAGCTCTAGGAGTCTGCTCAGTAATAACGAATAATCTCTTGGTTTATAGGAAGCTGTCTCTGTTTGATGACTGGAGTTCAGTTTGTGTACATGTGGCAATGGACAACACTATTATCATAGAGGACATAAGTGAGTTTTGGTATACTATGGGGAAAATGATCTTTTTCTCTGTCAAGGTTTCATTGTTTAAGAATGATCAGTACACTTGTATGAGTGAGTACTAGAATTAGGATCTATCACTTGGGTTTTGTACACAATATATATACAGCCTGTCCATCAATAGTCCACCAATGCATGGCCCACCAATGGTTTGATGAGAATGGTGGTGGGAATTCAGGTGAGAATGTTGGTGGGATGTCAAGTGAGAATGGTGATGGGATGTCAGGTGAGAATGGTGGTGGGGGCTTAGGTTGGAATGGTGGTGAGATGTTAGATGAGAATGGTGGTGGAAATTCAAGTGCTTGTGTTCATTGGAGTTAATTCTTAATTCTTTCTCACAGAAATATTGTGTAAGCAAAATGTACCAAGGAAATCCTGTGGTGAGTCAACATGCTATGACTGCACAGATTCCACACCCATGGAAGAGTCAGTAAGAAGAAGAGGAGCATCAAGCAAGAGTCCAAAGAAAACTAAGAAACCACCAACACACAGCTGTCAAACTACATGGCGACCACTGGTCCTGTTTGTACCTCTACGATTAGGATTGTCTGAAATGAACCCAGTCTATAATGATTCTTTAAAGGTTAGACTAATGCATAACCATTAGACAAAGGAATGGTACTCTAGGGAATGACACATGGTCTGAGATGGGAAAACACTACAACCATATTGTAGAGGTATTTTTTACCTGATTCGAGAGTCGGCATTCTACAAACACATTTTTTAAAACTTTTGTTTCAAAAGAAGACACAAGGAACCACCAATTTTGACCTTGTAGTAGTAATTTACTGTATCTTGCTATTGTAACTTCTTGTACTTTATCCAGGCTTGTTTCAAGTTAAGACAATCTATTGGAGTACTAGGAGGAAAACCAAACCATGCTACATATTTTATAGGATATTATGGTACGCTATGTTAAAAGCATGAAGTATAAGACACAGAATAATGAGGGGGAGGGGGATGGGAGCTGCTTTTAACCCCCTTTAAGTCAGTACTCTTTGTGACAACTTTGAAACATTGTTTTGTGATAATAATGATGTATTTTGTTTTCATAGGTAATAACTTGCTGTACTTAGATCCTCATACTACCCAACAAACAGTTAATCCAGAACAAATGAGTCAAATCCCTGATGGGGTATGTTGGATTTAAAGTCTATGCTTATTTTAAGATAATGTAATGTCCAGGGGCAGATCAGGAATTGAAGAGGGGGGCAGGGGTGGATCCAGGATTTTGAGTGAGTAGTTTCCACCCGAGGATCAGTAGTTTCCAAAGGGAGATCAGAGTGTTTCCAAAAAGTACTTTTACCAAAATTTACCTTGGTCAGAAAATGTTTGAGTGAGTTTCACAACTCACATAAACTATCCTGGATCCACCCCTGGAGGGGGGGGGGGGGGGCAGGAAAGATTTTGTATAGGCAAAACCTGTTTAAAAGGGGGGCCGGAGAAATTTGGCCCAGTCAAAACCTACTCTTTATGTAAGCAAAAGGGGGGCCATGCCCCCCCAGATCTGCCCCTGATGAGTGCGACGTCCTCCCCCTTCCCATGAAAATTATCCTTACCCCTTGCAGCCTGTTTTTGTATCTCCTTTTTAAATGCTCCAAGTCAGTATCCGGCATCAGTATCAAGATATGTGAGGTGTGCTTCCCTCCCTCTCCCCCCAACAAAGACCTTTTTCTCTTGCACCCACTTTGCAAATGAATTCTAGTCAAATAATTTTATCATTTATGTTTTGTAGACATATCACTGTGTTTATCCGTGTAGAATGGCTATCAACGAAGTAGATCCATCCGTTGCCATAGTAAGTAGAAATTCAGACTTGGTAACACTTTATGTAGGGCGTAAAAAGGTGAATCATCAAAAACATTCATGTGTAGGAATAGAATAATGTACCCTATATGACGTTCCTACCTTTACGGTAAGTCCGTTTACTCAGCGACTTAGATCAACTACAGCACTGTTTGTACCGATGCTTTTGAGGTTTGCTTGATACTGTGCGGAGATTTTAATATCTAGAATATGGATTATTGTGCAAATTGGGGAACTCTTCAAGAGTTTCTGTTCGAGGTATATTTTCTACAGAGTGACTGACTTTTTGCTTCGTTTAGGGATTTTTCTGCAAGAACGAAGACGATTTTGATGATCTATGTGAACAATTTCAAAAGGTGAGAAATACGCTTTCGAACGTACTTTGAGGGTATGATGAAATGGAATACGCGTGTGCGTGCACTTGTCTAACACGCAGGAAATGGCATACACCTATTCGAAAATGGCCGACGAGCCCGGCGACTGAGATTTCCTGGGCACCAATTTGCCTGAAAACGAGGCTAGTCAGTATTGAGATTCTAAGATGAGAATATCTTTATCATTTAGCGCGATTTCACCTCCATTATATCGTAAACTTCAAGACAAAAATCTTCGCGAACATTACTGACTAGCTGTCGTTTTCAGACAAATTGGTGCCCAGGAAATCTCAATGGCCGGGCTTGTCGGCCATTTCTGTAATAGGTGTATACCTCGACAGCAATTTGGGTAGGAATGAAGCAAGAAAAGTGCGCACCTGCTGTGTGCCATCATAACGCACGCGCTCACGATCATTTACAGTCGTACCAGTTGTTCGATTCCGAAGCAAGTACACACATTGCAGAGTTAGATCGGGCAATTTTTCAACTTCCGTTGGAACTCAAAATTTTCAAATTGCAATTCAAAGTCGGTACTTGACAATATCGACAATCTGAAGCTCGAAAATGGCGTGTAGGAGGAAAAGAATTTGGATATGAAGTTGTTCCTTAATTTCCTCATTGGGGCCATTTGCGAACTACATTATCGATTGGATGGCAATTTAAAATTTTCAAGTACCAACTTAAAATTTTTAAATCGCAATTTGAAACTTTAAAGTTCCAACGGAAGTTGGAAAAATTGCCCGATGAAATTGCAACGTTGGTATATGCGTCGGACGGGAAACTACACGACTGGTATCACAAAAGAATACAAGAGTTATAAAAGCTATTTGACGATTGACTTGACTATTCCAGACCATTATTAATGGCAAGAAAAGACCAATGTTTGAGCTCGCTGTAGAAAGACCACCCCACTGGCCTGTCCTTGAGATTCATCCACGACCATCAGAAGACCCCAACACCAGCTGTCAATCAGGTAAAGTAGTAGATACTAATATAGTAGATACTAACCTGGAGCTGAGTTCAGAAGACCTGGTGCTGATAACCATTGTGTGTGTTGCTTACAGACTTCACAGTACTGACATACGAAGAGGAACGAAAATACGACACAGATGAGGAATACGAGATCCTTTGATTCTCAATTCACCATTACTCATTCACCAATACTTAGTCTCGAGGTAATTAAGCTAAAAAGCTAGAGTTGGTGGGTTCAGGGATGAAGTCAGCTCTTGTGTTCCACTCCTGGATTGAAGCTTGCAAACTGAAGCCGAATAGCAGTTATTGTGGCTGTATACAAATGAGATTTAAATGAGATAGTAACAGGCATTGTATTAACCCGATAGCCTCGCTTCGATGATTCCAAAACAAAAGGAAAATTGTACTGCGGGCTCAGCTGTGATAACAGCTATCCTTGATTGGATTAATGGTAACCTTCTACAGGCGTCTCTTATATCCTTGGCCCAGTTTTCTTTCTTTCTTTTACTTGTGCTGAGTCTTGCTGGGCCACGTTTCCAGGAGAGCACAGGGTCCCCAAGGGGAGGAGGGTTGCGTATGCGGAGGAGGTGAATCAATTTTATAGATTTGAAATTTTAATTCCACCTCAACAGCATATTGGCCTTACACTTGATGTAAGGTTTTTCACCAGGTTTTGATAAGGGACGTCCGTATTCATGCGAAGTTCTTCAGTTTTACTGATGAACGGTTCTGGTGCTGACAAGTGTCAAATGTCAAGGACAATACTCAAGGGATAGGCCTTTTGCAGCACGTTGGAATGCAGCTGAATTTGGAGGACAAAACAATGGTTTTCTGGATCTCTCTCTTTGAGATTCTTTTGTCTTGCCCTTCAAATTCAGCTGCATTCCGACGTGCTGCGAAAGGCCTATTGGCGCCTTTAGAAGTTTTTTTGGGGGGAGGGGAGGGGGAGGCGGAGTTTTAGTTAGGCACTTGACAAGCCAGTTGCTGTTATTAATTCAATCACTTTTCATTTGGCTGCTTTTAAAAGAAAACAAAAAATTGCACACAGTTGTAAATTTTCCAATGTAAATAATATTTTATCATCATTGAAATTAAAAAATATTCCCGTGTATGACTAATCATTACACCAATGTCGTCATGTCTTGTTACGTCATCAACAATGAAAAACATCCGGGATATGCCTCTGCTGTATATGTATTTGGTAAATACGATGTCATTATCCTAACTTCTGGCATCATCTTTAACCATTTCACTTTATTCTTCATTTTTTTTTTTTTTATTGCAAAATAACCCGAGTTTCTTTAGTTTTTCTCTTCGTCTCCACTTTTCCAAGATCCTCCGTTTCGCTTCTGGCCTTGTGAATGATCTCCCATCGGAGTCATCCAAACTCCTGAGAGCAAAGATTACTTCTGATTTTGCAGAAGTTCTTGGACTGCCAAATAGGATCTACATTAGGCTCGTCAGAATAAAGATCGGGTCACATGGCGAGTCATGTGCATAACGAGTCCTGACCTAACCTGAAGCAGAAATACTTTACTCGCGAATCATCGCTTTTCGGCGCGTATTTTTTCTTGGGGCAATGAATGTTTGTCGTGTTTTCGTTCTGGAAGTATTCTGGCCACTCGAAGCATGCAGTTAGTTTATTGCGTGGAGGGTTGCGTCTCTGCTTGCAAAACTCTTGTGATGCCAGTGTTTTGTGGACCAAAATCTCACTTCAGGGATCATCAGTAGAAAAAAGTAGTTCTTGCATTCAAAAACATCCGGCGTTGTTTCAAGATTTTTTTCTTTTGTGAAAATTAAAAAGTACATGGTGTTGAAAATTTTAGTTTTCTATTTTGATGGCTTTGGAGACAACGCATTACGTCACTCGCAAAAAATCCAATTATGCCTTAGCATAACAAGAGCTTATATCTGGTCGAAGAACTTGTTGAACTAGCAAGAAAATGTACTAATCTATCTTGATCTCCAATAATCCACTGCTCTGTCAAGAACGCACTTCAACCTCCCCGATAAACTTTGCTCTTCTTAAAAAACTCTTTTGCGCAGTATGTACAAGATCCACATGTTTGAGACACAACTGTTTTATTGGATTCAACGAGACTTAAGCGGGGATCATTATTACGAAAGGTTCCAAAGTCCGGGAAGGTTCGAGTTGTGAGAAACAATATTTTCATACATGTTGAATACACAAGGATAGGAAAGACGAATGTTTATGGTTCTGTGGTTAATCGTTGTGCAAGCGCCTGCGGAAAGAATAACCGTGTCCCAGAATGGACATCTCCGCGTCGCTTCTTTTTAAGTGAATATTATAAGAGTTAATGATCCGGTTCCTGTACCAAGTGGCTTTTGACGACATTGGCACAAGTTGCGAACATTTCAGTCATAAATTATATCAGAGCCATGATCCATGGAGTTCGAACTAACATAAGTGGTTGGGATGTGTTATTTAAAAAAAATCATTGTCAATAGTTATTTGAATCCATTGTTAAATTAAACGCTATTATAGAGTACTTTTCTCCTCCTTGACTGGGGGAATAGACGTCGTCTTATGATGAGTTGCACCAGTCTTAGAAACTTTTGATAACCAATCAAACACTCTTGATTGTCTAACACTGGTTGTGTCCACCTCCCCTGCTGGTAGAGTTGCAGTTATGTTATTACTATCGTCGTCCAACGTTGGCTCGTTATCCCTGTTGTGGGCTTTGAGGTGCTTTCGCAGCGAGCTTGGATGCGTATAGCTCTTGCCACAGCCATTTATCCTGCAAATGTATGGCTTGTCTGACGTATGTACATGCGAGTGTTTTTTCCTGTCGCTGGAGTTGGCGAATCGCCTGTTGCATCCTTCGTACTCACAAACAAATGGCTTTTCCCCAGTGTGGGTTCGCTTGTGTATCTTAAGGTTCTCTGATCGTGCAAATAGTTTGCCGCATCCCGGGAAAGGACACGGGAACGGCTTTTCTCCTGTGTGAACGCGAATATGGTTGATCAGTTTGTATTTGGCTTTGAAGGGTTTTCCATCACGATCGCAGTTCATCCACGAGCAGATATGCTGGCCGCCATCGCTGCCGCTCACGTGGTCGATGGTGATGTGTTTAACAAGATTCATCATGTTGGAGAAAACCTGGCTACAACACTCGCTTTCTTTGTCGCCGCGCCGATCAACCCATTTACAGCAGAGTTCTTGTTTGACTTGAAGAGGCCGCATGAAGCGAAAGAAAGCACCACTTCCAGAAAGATCCACAGTGTGGGATGACCCATGTGAGATCGAAGGTAGGATATTCTCGGGCCTCTCCTGGCTATCCTTTCTTGAACTCGTCGCAGATTTCGGTTCTACGCTAGTGCTCTGATCAACATGACTCGAGGACTGACTCCGAGCTTCACCTGAATTAACGACTACTAACGGTGCTGATATTCGATCAGTTGGTTCGGCGACATTTGAAAACAACCCCGTGTTGGAATGAGGATTATTTGATGGGCTCAGCGTGCGCGAGACACTGGCCAACGACGCGGAAGACTGTAAGGTCCCACTGATTTGCTGAAAACCTCCAGTGGCCCTGCAGGGGAACGAAGAAGTCCCCTCTGGATGAAGGATTGGCGGTGGGGCTGCTAACGGCATGGCACAGTGATCTCTACGGAGCAGGAAATCTCGAGCTGTGAATAACGGGGCACTTGCTGTGGACACCGCGACACATTGATAATTTGACGGCAGATTGTAGACCCCTTGAGGTCCGGGTCCAAAGGCATTTGATCCAGAATACTGGTCAACCAGATCACTTTGATTTGGACGCAGTCCTGGAATATGGTGCGGTTGTGGTGCTGGTACGTCAGTGAATGTAAAGGTAGGGTAGTTTCCCTCGTCCATATCAGGCCCGATCATTGGTCCTCTGGGAATACTAAATGATGGATATCCAGCGTTATGGGACGGTAAATAATCAAATATACTGGTCATCGTTTTTCGGATTGTTGAAGGCGATGCATCCATTTGCAACATGTGATGGTCTGTCAACTAACTGAGCTGGGAGATTTTATTGCTTTCAAGCCAGTGTTCGCTGTCTGTTATTTTTTAGACGAATACAAATGGAGTGACAACTGTTCGTCATTGGCCAGGATTACATTTGATTGGCATCTCCGGGAAAGAGTACGGTGCAGAGGAAGTACTTGGGCCAATCACAAGCTTCATTAAAGCTGTATTTTGATTTTCCTAGTCATCTGACGTTCGAACGGAAAGACTTGATAGGATCATCATTTAATGGCTTTCACATTTGCGCATCGTCATCTACACCCTCTTTCTCGAAATTCACACCTTTGAATTCACAAACACAACCTTGGTGATCAGCAGCTCAACTGAAAGGATGTGTGCACAGTTTTTAGCGCGGGAACTCGCCACTTAGAACATGCTGGGATGTTTGGCTAATTTGTTTTGACTCGAGATAGGGGGTAAATGCGCGTTCTAGGTAGTTGATGAAAGGTCACCGCATGATATCTGATGATAAGTAAGAGAGCGATAGCCTGAAGAAATCTGGCTGTTAAAAACTTACTTTGACCTCTCTCGAACCCTGTCTGCCTCTCGAGCAATCACTTCAAAGAGATGTATGCCCTGTTATCTCGTGCCGTTCAAACTCCAACGTAAAAATCCCTCGGCATAGAATCTTCTCGAGAAATTTTGTTTTTTCTTTTTAACTCTCCGATTAAAGCTTTCCGATTTGGTCTCTAACGTGATTGCGTTACGCAATTTCCGGTGAGTTGCGATATCCGGCTTTTGTTAGTTCGCGAAGAAGGTGTATGAAGTGAAAATATTTATGCCAAATTGTTTGATGACCGGATTGAGGATTAACAGACCTTGAAACCAACGCTTAAAATACACTTAAAAAGACCTCCTTGGTATAAAATGCTTTACGGAATCTTCCGAGTATTTCAGTTGACATTGTTCTTAAATAATCATGTTTATCGGCAGGGATTGTTTATCCTAGCACTTGTACTTCGAGAGGTTGCGACAAGACACGTTCTGCGCAATCAGACAACGCCTACTTTTTTTACTCCAACCTTTCGTTGTACTCAACGTTGAGCTTGCCTTCGTGTTGACACAAACGAATTAAAAAAAAAGAAGGAAAAATGTTGAAATCTTCTGGTTGTTACGTCTCCAAAGGATGTAACAGAGTTTGACCCTCTCGATTCGAATAAACAAGAACCGGCCCCCTGGGGTGTAGCATTTTGCAAGTCATT
Source organism: Radianthus crispa (assembly GCA_015164035.2). Taxonomy (NCBI): domain Eukaryota; kingdom Metazoa; phylum Cnidaria; class Anthozoa; order Actiniaria; family Stichodactylidae; genus Radianthus; species Radianthus crispa. The sequence goes on from JAABNW020093891.1 coordinate 13,469, forward strand.
TAATCAGCATGTTTGGTCACGTCGAAGACGAGACAGGAAACACCGACGTTGCTGTTCTTAATTATTCAACTATGTGCTTATTCTGGATTTTCCCTGATTACTGTTCCTAAATTAATAAACCGTCCTTGTTCTAAAATCTCTTATACAAAAAAACGATGTTTTTAAGTGCTTCAGAATTTAGGTTTTTCTGGAAAAATGACTGGAAATGAAACAGTTATCATGGTGCCTGGTAAATAACTTGATAGCTGGCCAAACAGGAACAGGCGTACAGACCTAAATGAGCTTAAACATTTCTCAATCATGCTTCAACTTGTAAATAAATATGTTCTTAAGATTTCTAATCTATTTTCCATTGGATATAAGGGGGATACTCTTAGTGTGGTAGAAAAGAACCTCTGCTTGCAGGCTAGAGTATCCCTGGCCAGACTTACTTGGAAAATCTTTTTTTTTTAATTTCAACATAGATTTTTTACTGCCATCTCTAGAAGAGCTTATTTTTAATAAGTCATTAGGGAATACAGGAAAAGAGAGGCATGCTTCTAGTTTCCTTATTGATTTTTCCGTTCTTTTCTGTTGTTTGAGAGTTTTTCTCCCGGTTTCCCAGTGTAAATTCTCATACTAATTATTTATTTATTTTTATCAGATTCAGATCTTACACTATAATTATTGTTGCCTTGAAGATCATGGCAAGAACCTTTTGCAAGGTAATAACCATATGTTGACAAGTTGTGTAAAATCTGATGGACAAAAATAAAGAAACACAATCTGCCACAGCATGACCTTGACAGAATGAAGTTACAGCTGTTTGTAGCCATAGTTACAAACCTTTGATCATAAGATCAAATTTCAAAACTTCTCTAAGTACTTGTACTGTCTGGACATTCTAGTAATAGAGGTTAGCAAAATAGAGGATGTTATCAGAGGATCATGGTGGTCCACTTGTGAAGGTTTTCAGCTGTCAGTTTGTGGTCATAGCCTTCCTGGAAGGCTACAAGTGTTTGAGCCACTTGTGCTCCAGGTTGTTTGTTTTTTTAAACAATACAGTTCATTCTGACAAAGTGAGAATTGGGTGAGGTAATAAACTGCACTGATAAAGGTGTGGGTGGATGACAGGCCATCAAACCCTTTAAAATTTACTAGGAAAAAAATATTTTTTTTAACAAATATAGAACTATTTCCAAGGCCATTGCACCATTTTCAATATTCTGCAAAATTGGTAGTTCTATGTTGCACATTGGAATTTTTTTTTCACAACCACTAGACAAAAATATTAAAGTTTTGAATAATTTTTTTTTGTTGAAGGCAGCAAAAACAATTGGTGTGTCATTGAAAAGAGTTTAAAGAATGAGAATCCTTGCAAGGAGTGAGATATACAAAGTTATATTATAAATTATTTTGCTTAATGTTTCCCTCCTATGAAAATGTTCCTAAAACTCATTAATTATCGGATCCTCAGCAGGTATTTGGGTCATATGCTAGACCTTGAAACCATAGAAAGGTCATTCAAAAGCACTTTGAAAGCATTTTTCAAAGTCCAAGGACTTTGACATGATCTCCAGTCCAAGGAACACTGCAATTGTCCAAGGAGTACAATGAGTTTCAAAGTACTAAAATTGGACACCTAATTTACCGGTTAGACTTGAAGCACTACACCTGAATGCACCAAACTAATTTGGTTTGGATGCAAAGGGTATTTATTTTTTAGAGACGTTTTTCAGTGTTGGATGCATAAACATTGTTTGATTGATGATAGAGTGAATTTCGTATGAGTGGGAAACGGACCGTACCGTACAGTGACCGTATTGTGACCGTAACTACGGACTGTAATCTAAGGACCATAACAGTGATCTAACAAAACATGCATGCACCATAAACTTGCTTTTCCATATCGTAACCGTGTCCATACTGCAACTCTCATGGCTCGTTTCCCATTCATACAAAATTTGCTCTATGACATTAATTGTTACTTTATTTTAATTAGGTGACTGTTAAGCAATGCAGCTTTGAAGTTCTATGATAAACTTCTTGACTTCATTCCAATCTCTTCTCTACTAAATTCAAAACCCTCCCTGACTTTAAGTTTGACCTTCCCTCCTAAATAACGAATGAGGTTTAGCCAGTCCTCATTGTTGGCCTTTAAACACTGCATGAAATATTATTTGAAGGAAAATGTGTGTGAACTTGGCATTAAAACCATTTGTTTATATTATTTGCCAGTCCCATGTACATTAAGCTAAAGAAACAAACACTATAGATATGGTAAACAGTATACTACGTGTGGTGTCAATTATGCCCAGAATGACTTCTAATTATTTGTGGCTGGGCCAAGTCTAGGTTTGGGCTTCATATCTATCTATCTATCTGTCTATCTTCTACGTCCAGAATGTGTCACAAAAACGAGACAGAGGACATGGATGTATGAAACAAGCCTAGTCACTTGGCTGAAACCATGAGACAATGCCATTTTATTTAGATTTGGACTTGTAGAAGGTTTTCTAGTGGCCTTTAATCACAGGGCACAAGGATACACTCTTAGAGCATCTCGTTCTAATTAAGAATATGTATGACATTCTAAAATGCTTATGCTACATTGCCTGAAGCTATTGCGGTTTAACTTTAAAACAGATTTATTTAAATACTGGACTTTGGTTAGTTTTGATAATTTTTCAATCTATTTTCAATAGTTATTA
>JAABNW020094002.1:0-28868 GCA_015164035.2 Radianthus crispa
GTAACGCATGAATATTCGGTTTGATTTGCATAATTTTAGAAAGACCTCGAATAATTATTATCCTATAGCCCGTGGTCACAGCTTCTTTGAGTTACTGCTTAGTGATAATTTCCTAGACTTATATCAAGCTATCAAGCTTACAGCATGAAGTGTGCTAACATTTCCAACAGACAAGATTTTTGATGAAATTTTGGCACTTTTTTGGCATTTTTCCAAAAGAGCAGTTAGCAAAACGATTTTGCATGGGAAAAATGCAACAGGCCTATTGAGTGAGACAGGATTGTTGATACATGTTTCAGTCAAAAAATGTCAAAAGTGCCAAAAATTCATCAAAACTCTTGTCTAGTGGAAACAGTAGCATGCCTTGCACTGTCTGTTTCAAAATTTCGTTAAATATTAATGCGCTTTTTGTCTTCCTTATCTTGTAGCTTCCTTTCCTTCTTGTGTGTTGGAATTGTCAGACCATGAAATCAAGGATTGGTTTGCACCAAAAGACTTCATGGTTGGCCGTACTATTCACATGATGGGCCGGAGATTCTTGCTATACCAGTGTGATGAATTTACTAAAGATTATTACAGAAAACATTTTGGAATTACAGAGTTTGCACCAGTAGAGGTTACAGAAGAACAATATGAAGCAATCAAAAGGGTACCAATAATTACTTGGCATAACATTTTCTTCATCCCCTTGAGAAAGATCCATTTTAATGTCTTATAACTAATCTGTTTTGCTTTTATAAAGGTCTTTCCTCCTTACAATGGCTTTGGTTCACTGGAAGACAGCCTGCAGTCTTGTTTGTCATTGGTCCCTCAACCACCAAAAAAAGACTTTATCAAGATGTTAGAAAATGACCACAAGATCTTAAGATATGCAGCAAATTTGGTAAGAATTTTCTTCCACATTTTGGAAAATATTGTGGATAAGTTTTTATGAATATCAGAGACACTGATGTAACTTATGATTTGGTAAAATGGGAAATAATGGAAAAAATGCTTATAACAATGTATTTTTCATTTCATAGGAAACTGTTCGGCCTGAAGACAAAAATCGTCGCTTCATAATATCTTATCGCCTTGCTGATGACATGTTGACAATATATGAACCACCGGTCAGGAATGCTGGTATCATTGGAGGAAAATTCTTAGAGCGGACAAGAGCAACAAAGCCAGGTTCTTCTGTAGACAACCCATCATTCTATACCCCAGCTGATTTCAGCATTGGATCAATCATTGAGATCTTCAAACACAGATTCAGGATCATCAATGCTGATGAATATGTCCTCAAGTACCTGGAATCCCATGCCCAAAGCTATCCTATTGCAACAATCAACTCCATTAGAGAAATCCATGGCAAACCACCCACTACCACAGAAGAGCTCATTGCTTCTGTCCCTCAAGGGGATACTGAACTGAGGCCTCCTGGTAGTGGTTATGGTATCAAAACTGAATACCAGAGAAGGTGAGAGATTTTGTTTACTGTTTGGAGATATACCAGTATTTTCGTACAAAGTAGCTACTGTCAATTCCAATAGAGTCATTTTCGTATGAGTGAGAAACATACTATGCCGTATCATAACCGTATCCATATTGTAATCTTGATAAAAGCATTTGAAATTCCTGTCGTAATCATACCATATCATAACCGCGAAGGTTTCTCACTCTTACAAAAATAACTCTAAAAGTGCAACACATTGAAACTTGTGCTGTGCATTAGACAGACTGAGTCCATCATCATTGAATTTCAAATAAGACATTTCAAAAAGAAAAAATGAATACAATAAGTACAAAAAGCAGAAATACAGTTTCTTTGGAAACAATAGGGTAAAAAATAACTCATGTGAGTGACATTTCAGTTGAAAGAGCATGATTGACACCATCTAAAGCACGGTGCAAATACAATGTTGAAGTCTTGAAAATTGCACTTATGAGAATCAATAGTGATGCCCCAGCTTCTGCTTGTCTCTCCCCACACAGAGGTTATTTTGTACATACATGTTGCACTCATGTTGTTGCAGTCACATATTTGTACTTCACATGGCTCATAGTTCTTTCACCATTTCTCTGTTCTTTAGGTTCTGATCAAGATGCAATTTTTAGTTGAAAATAAACAACATGGAAAAATGTTCTGTTTATGCTTTGTAAATACAGTTAATATTATAAAAGAAATCCTTTAACCTGCAACTGCATTGTGACATCTTTTAAATTCTGTCTTGATAATTATATTTTATGTAAATATAACAGTCATTTTAGTTCCAAACAGTGAAAAACCAGTAAATGCTGTACATTAATATTTTCAAACTATAATTGTCATTATTGACTACAATTTGATGACTTTACTTTGTCCTTTCTCTGCATTCAAGGTTAAACTGTGAAAGTAGGTCCATTAGTTTTAGGTTTTCTGTGTTATATACTTGAACATCTTTATCCACTGAAAACACACACACAAAAAAACTGATATTAGAAAACAACAACAACAACAAATTAGCAGTGGCTCCTCCACAGAGTGGCTATTCGTCCACTGTTCCCAATTGGAATTTAGAAGATGATTTTTACAAAGGGAGAAAAACTGGAGAACCTGGGGAAAAACCCTCGAAGCACAGGAGAGAACCAACAAACTCAACTCACATATGATGCTGGGTACGGGAATCGAACCCGGGACCATAGTGGTGAGAGGCAAGCGCTGCGCCACCTGTGTTCCCCTCAAAAAAAAAAAACACCATTTTTGAGGGAAGTTAGTGTCTTCAAATGTCAAAAGCATGGGCATGTCAAAGAGGTGTATGAATTTTCATTCAGATAGCACAGTTCCACATAAATGGAATGCTTAACTGTACAACTTTTGAGATGGTTAAAATTTGTCCAGTGTGGTGAACCCAGCTGATAGTTTGTCTGGTACTGTGTAAACTCTGCCTAAATCTGCTGTAACACTTACCAAAAGTAACTTCTACAAAAGGTTTAGATTTGTCATTTTTGACATCTACAGTAATTTGACACTTTGCATTGGTCTCTTTTATGTTTTTGGTATTAACTCTACGGAGAAATTCTCTGAAAGAATAAGATCAACTCATTTAGGGAAGAAGTCAAAACAATTATCCGCAGGATGGACCTGATTTAGGGGGGTGGGGTGGTATCACCGCCAGTACCCATCACCTCTAGACGTGGAATGTAAGATTTTATCCCAAAATCTCTCAAACTAAAAGTTAGATCACAGAAGTAGACGTACTGTCCATCTCCAAATGTGCTAAAAATTACATTTACCCATAGAAATGGTTACTATAGTGTCCCAGCACTGAGCATATCGATGGGCTTCTTCTTCTTCCCTTACAAACAAAAAATGCCATTCTAAAGCAGTTCTACTTGGCCAGTATGTGTTGTTTTATAGATGGCTAAATTCAGCTATCAGTTCACATTCCCAATGCCATATTTTTCTCTACATTCATTTAGACAATACCAGAGCAAAGTCTCACATCAATGGGAACAATTACCGTATTCCAGAATTGTTTCATCCCAAATTTCATTGCAGAATGAAGCCCTAACAGACATGCTAAGGCATTTTATAGTGATACTTCATGTTTACATACAAAAGCATTGTGATGATAATATGCCAACCAAGATCACAAAGGCTTTTCACCACTCATTTGTTTGACCAACCATCAGTTTCTGGTTAGCACATGAATAACAAAGGCTTAAGTCACAAAGTATCACTATACCAACACTATGTCAGAAGTGTGAAATAATGCACATATCAAAGTAAAGCCTGGGGGAGGGGGAGAGGGGGGATGGGGGAGTGCCAGCAAAATGTGGAAAATTGACAATCTCATACCCAGACCCCATGTTTCTTATGGCCTGAAACAAAGAACAAGGGCACTGGCCTAATCAGAAACCCGAACCATGTTTTTATGGTGCTTATGCGTACGTCCATCTCTTAACATTGACGACATGCTGTTTTCTTTGATATTCAATATGGCTACCATTAATAGTTACCAAATTTCCTGTTCGCTGCTGAGAGCCATGATGGATAAGAGGACAGACACATAGTACTACGCTTATCACTTGAGTAAGAAACAGCAAAATCAAAAATACAATGTTGTCAGGGCAACGTCATTAGATTGTTATGTAGACCGCCATTGTTTGACTCAAGGAAACCTGACAGTTGGTAATCTGAGCCCAAGTTTGGTTGATCAACGTAATAAATTCAAAACGTTGCCAACAACAACCTTGTATTTTTGACGGAGAAATGTACATATCAAAACTGTCTCGTTTCTTACTCAAGTGATAACCGTAGTATGATGAATTGTATGCACACTCACATGTACAAACAGCCTGTGCTTGAACTGTTTGGTTCATTTTCATTTTTCTTGACCTCATCGTTTTCCATACGTTGTTCGCTTGAATGAAGAAGCGAGCACCAACGCCATTTTGGTTGAATAAGATACTGTTTTAGGAGACTTTTAACTCAATTTTCGCTCATGAAAATGCCAAGGCACCGTCGGAGGAGGCGTTCGTTGTAAGAAACCCTGGCTCTGGGTACGAGATTGGAAATTTGAGCAAAGATGTTTTTAAATTGCACATTTTGCCATTTGGTTGAAAACGACAATTTCTTCTTTGGTGTTCTAATTTTCCATGTTATACACACAGTCATTTTGTTTTGCCTGTTTGGGGATGACTGCAAACCTAGAATGAATTCGGGATAGGGGTGGGGAGGAGGCATAAAATGATATTTTGCCATAATTTCATATAAGACCTTTTTAAGAAAGACTTCTAAATTATATTAGTAGTATTTATAAATTTGTCTATCCACCATACCTACCTTATGGTAGCAGTCTTAGGATCAAATGGGCAAAACGTTCCACGTATTTTTAAAACATTCTTCAAGCTCATTCCCCTGACGGCCGCCATCTTGCTTTCTTCCCACGATACCTTGCGCACCGTTCTATTTCAAAATACTCACACAGACTTCACGTGATTGATACTTTCAACCAATCAGGACCGTGGATGGTGATGACCTCATCGTTTTCCGTACGTTGTTCGCTTGAATGAAGAAGCGAGCACCAACGCCATTTTAGTTGAATAAGATACTGTTTTTAGGAGACTTTTAACTCAATTTTCGCTCATGAAAATGCCAAGGCACCATCGGAGGAGGCGTTCGTTGTATTCTAGAGAGAATAGTACCTCGATATATTACTCTAGGCATCCTCTCGACGAACGTTACGAGCGGAATTACGAGTCCACGAGTGAAAGACGGCATGCTAGAAAAAGACATCGAAGTCGTAGTAGATCGAAGGATAAGCATAGATATTATTATCGAGATAGGAGTGAAACAAGCTCTAAAAAATCATACAAACGACGACACAGATACCACGAAGATAGTATTGATGGCTACAGTGTTCATGTAAGTAATTTGAATTTAAAAGAAACCTTTTTGGCGCGATGTTTTTGGCGTAAACATGTAGGCTTATAGCTCAAGTCAAAAAATTTCGCGGGATTTTTGTTATTTTTTTCCTTTTAACTGATCTATACTTCAGTTATTTCATTTATCCTTTGTTAAGCAAAAGGGATTTGTAAATATGCTGATTTTTTCTTAGAGATTTTTTCCGTAGCGTGTGTGAAAATCACTTTCATCATTCATTCAAATCGTATTACCAATAGCGAAGAAAGTGCTACAAATTGTAGGTTACTCCGTATTTTTGCGACATATTTTCACAAGAAAGAAATTTGAAAAATTTGATAAGGATGATTAACTAAAAATATGATTATTTTGCGCACTTTTTTTTACCATTAAAAATAAAGAAATTGAATGCCTGTGATGAAGGAATGAAGATCTTGGAAATTAAAATTGAATATAGAATTTTTGTGGTCGAATTTAGAAAGCACATTGTCAAACTTTGGTCTTTCTGAGTTAAACCACAAATGTCATGAATTTTGTATGTTTTCTCAAAAAGAAAGATTCCATACTTCACCTTCCAATATCTATAGACCTTCATTATACATTTATTCTGAATGACCTCTCATGTGCTTGCTATGTCCTTTGTATATATTTGCTATTTTTATGTCTGAAACACTGCTGGTGTCAAACTTGGCTGTACTGATGAATAATATGATGCCGATGCCGTGATTGAATGTGTGAAAATTGAATGAATGAACGAACAAAATGCGGTGATAATTCAGACGCAGCAGAGTAATGAAGAGGAGCAAAGCCGAGGTTATACAAGTACCCGAGACGACAAAGAAGGACACCTGATATATCAAAAAGGGGACATACTGCACTCAAGATGTATATTCCTTTGTTTATTGCTTTCACTCCTGTTGTTAACTAACTTGTTAGTGCCTATCTAGCAAGATACTATCCACTCCATCCCATTTCTACCCCACCCTATCCCATCATACATCTTAACATAATTATTTTCCACCCACCAATCCATCCCTTCTAATATATCTTATTCCTCTTTCCACCATTTATTATGTATATATTTCATTTTCTATCATACTATTTTACAACCATTGAATCATTTTTTCATATTTTGATGTAATTTATAATAGAGCTTCAATCAGTAATTTATGCCTCTCCTAACACCATTTTGTATTTCTTGTTTAGATGAAGTTAGATGTTTATTAGGTGAAGGAACGTTTGGTAAAGTATTAGAATGCTATGATAAGTAAGTAGCAAAATCTGTCACCATTATGGTTCTCCATAATTGCAGTTAAAATAATTAAAATTTAATGATACTTGAAATAAAAAAAGCCCATATCCTATGTTCTTTTATAATATGATTTTGGATATGAAAATAAAAAGATTTGTATTTAAACTTACCGGTACATTGATTTTCAAATGACTCTTTTTCCTTTTAGATTGCTTGAACTTTTGTCTTGTGTGGAAAATTTAATTTGCTAATTTAACTGACATCTATTCAATTATTTATCAGAAAATCAGAGGAGGTTGTTGCTGTCAAAGTCATCAAAAATATAGAAAAATACAGGTATGATTTTCATTTCAAGTTATTTCAATTTCATGGTATAATATTTTTATGTTTATTTGCAGGAAAAGGAGCGGAAAGGTTAATAGTAATATTGTTATATGAACGCATGCTTTTCCCATGTGTTACAACCTTTTCAAGTGCAGTTATAGAAACATTGTGCTGAAAGGTCTGTCCTTTCAAAAGTGGTCTGGAATATTTTTGCATTTCTGATGTTTTTGCCCCAGAGGGCTCAAAAATATGGTTGCTTCACTTGTAAAATAAACCAGCTTTTTATTCATCCCAGGGAATTTATCTTTGCATTTCAAGGTTTATGATAACCTTTCTATTTATGTGTTTTTTAGGGAAGCAGCCAAATTGGAAATAAAAGTTTTAGACAAAATCAGTGATAGAAGTAGATCAGGGAAAAGGTAAGATGAAATAAGCATTTTATAAGCTTATTATATTTTAGCTGTTTGGTGTCCTTTGTAACTTTACACCAAGTCACTCAGTAATAGACTTTAAGTGATTCAAATTCTTGGGGTCACTTAACTTTTAGCACACTTCCTTTCCAAGGAAAAGGGCATGTTGTTGTTAAAATTTGATTTTTTTAGGGATCCAAATAAATAAAAATACCACCTGACAAATTTCCTATCAATTTATTGCTCTTCTCTTATAATATATCTCTTGACCTTGGGCATAACATTTTCCATTTCAGACCACATTTGATTCCCTAGATTACCATTTCTTTGTTAGCAGTCCTGCATGATGAAAATCATGAATATAGATACCACACAAACAAAAAATATTTCTTAAAATACTGTCTTGTGGTCTGAGCTTAGTTACTAGAGGAAGATGGTTAGGAAAGGTATTGTTATGGGTCTGTTCGCTTTTGAGTTTGAACTGGTCTTGACCATGCACAAATTTTGATTTATGCCCATTTGAAACTGCAAAACATGTAAACAAAAACTTTGTCTATGGGATAATGGTAAGGAATATTCCAATATCTATTATAAGTCTTAAAGGTATTTTGGATCAGCAACCAGAAGAAAGATTTGTTCTGTTCACTCAGCCATAGTCAGCAAGGGTAAAACAATGTGAAGAGTGAAGAGGCCCCTTTTACCATAACAATTATAGTATTTATCTTTTCCATGCCTTTTTTATAGCCTGTGTATAAAGATGTTGGACTGGTTCAACTTCCATGGTCACATGTGTATTGTATTTGAGAAAATGGGTCTTAGTGTATTTGACTTCATGGTAAGTGCATTATATCTTTCCCTTTATGGAAGAACAATATTATGTGTGCAAGGATCTCAGTAGAGCATGTCAGTGCTTTCTCTTTTACTTTGTTCTTCTAGAGCAAAAGACTTTCATGTCAGGCATGTTGAAGGGCAGAAGCAATGCAATATTTTTGCATAAAAAATTAATCCAGAGAAAGAAAAAATTCTGTTGTGTCTTTAAACATGGCTGACATGATTAAACCCTTAATATGCAAATGCCATTTGTATTAAGAAGTCATGTCAACTAACCTCAACTATAAACCTCCATCCACCCTCTGATCTTCTTTGTAAAATTATACATTCATAACAAAGCCAGCAGTTTTTAATGAAATTCTAAAATTGATCATTCAGATAGTTTAACAATACAGATAACCTTATACAAAATCAGGCAAACAGTTGATGGAACTTTCTCTTGTTGCACACATATTAATTGAAACTATACAATTTCTTACATTCAAACATCTCAGATGAGGTCAGTAGGGTTTAGACTAAGAAAGTCTTTTTGTTTAACTTACAGAAGGACAACAACTATGTTGCATATCCCTTGCATCAAGTACAACATATGGCTTATCAGCTGCTTATAGCAGTTAAATGTAAGTACTGGTAGGACTGATATCTCTGCTCGATATTGTTGAGCAGTTAATTGAATATCAGGATTGCTGTTTTCAATATTGCTTATTGTATTGTAACTGCACTACCCCCTCTCACCCTCCCATATAGCAGTCATTGCCAAAAAAGTTCTTGGTTTTGTTTGGCCATAGCTAATTATTGCTAATTCTATTTTGAAACATTTTCTATTCACCTTGAATTAAAGTCTTTACTCAGACTATATGAAGCTTGATGCTAATCCTAGCATGTTCATTTGATTATCCAGTCTGGGTCAGCTCTACCCAGACATGCTTAAGCTGATGGACCCTAAGTTGAAATAAATTAATGAAGTTGCTTTTTCTAGTACAAATGATTGGAAACACTGTTTTGTGTTTTAGTCCTGCATGACATGAAGTTGACACACACAGATCTGAAGCCAGAAAATATGTTGTTTGTGAGCTCAGATTGTGACATTTGCTACAACAAAGAAAAGGTACTGATGAAAACTAAATATTTTTCACAATTTTGCATTTGGTAGCTTATCTTTGTGCTCATTTGTTATCACAGAAAAGAGATGAAAGATACCTCAAGAATTCCAGCATGAGGTTAATAGACTTTGGATCTGCCACCTTTGAGCATGAACACCACAGCACGACAGTATCAACACGGCACTACAGAGCTCCGGAAGTTATCTTGGGTAATGCAGTGTTTTAGCTGAATAAAATGCTAAAATGCCAGCAGAGTCTACTTGACTCCCGAGAAAAGCCTTTAAGAAACACAGATTCTGTTAAAATAACCATTTTCTAAAAATTCTGGTCCACACGATGGGTAATGTGTCCGTCCGTCCGTCCGGTTATGTGCATAGTTCACCATTTTCAATATGTCAGTTACCTGTTTGTCTAAATTTACTTTAACAATTGGAAATCTCTAAATAAATTAATAAATAAATAAGTAAATGAATGAATGGATAGTCTAACACAGAGCACTTACCGGTAAGTGAGGTACCAAGGAAGCTTCAAAGGATTATACAAATGTGTACCTTGTGCCCTAGTCTGAATTCTTCAAGAGATAATAACTAGTGGTAAACTAGTGTGAGCTGTGTCAGTGTTTCTAAAGAAACAATGGTGATTAATATGTAAATTGTACAGGTTTTGGAAAGTCTTGGAAAGTTTTAGAAATCGATTATGCTTTTTTCCAGGACCTAGAAAGTTTTGGAAAATGTCATTTTTGACCAGTGGGCTATAGAAAAGTTATGGTTTTATTGTCAGTTGCTAACCAGCTCCTACCTTGAAAATAACTGTTTCTGTTATATTATTAATATTGCTCAATTAAACAAAAATACCAATTATTTTTCTACAAATAAGTGCAATGTTTTGCTGCAAATAAACCCACTGGCACTTTGGTCAGCAGAATGACCATGGGAGCTCATGGGAAAATAAGCCTGCTGATTGAGGGCACAGCAGTTATTGTTTTGAAAATTTTTACTGAGGGATCTCTAAGAACCCTGATTATACGCAGTAAAAAGAGAATACTTACTGACATTTTTTTACCTTAGTCCTTTATGGGAGGACTAACATTGGAAACATCAGCGAGTATTCTTTCTTTTTACAGCGTATAATTTACCATATTATCACCATTGAATTTTTCAAGTTTGACCAGTGAACTGATGAGGTGGTGACCAGCTGGGGTTAATTAGTTTGGGTGGTGTCATCTCTCAGATCACTAGACAAATCATTCCTCCACACCTTCCTATTAAGAGGCTTGGGAATGATTTATACTAGGGATGGCAATAGGTGGGTAGCCTTCATCAACCTTAATAAATCATTTCTCCCTGCCCTTTATGACACTTATGAGTAAGATGGGATCACAGACATGCCCTGTCTCATTCAGGAGAAATTGTTGATTGTGATTAATTAATGACAGTAGTAATTCTGTTTATCTTCCAGAGCTTGGATGGTCGTACCCTTGTGACATGTGGAGTGTTGGCTGTATTCTATTTGAGCTGTATTCAGGGTTCACACTCTTTCAGGTATTTCCTCAATTCTTTAGGTTTGCAATATCTTGAATATAGTCATTTTGGCTATTTGACATACCGTGAAAGTATTTTACACATTAGTATTGCATATGATGGGAAGTATGGGTGGTGTAGCAGTGAGAGTGCTAGCCTCTCTCCAGTGCAACCCAAGTTAGAGCCCCGACATGCTTGGTTTGTGTGTGATTGTGAGTAGAGTTGTTTGTTGGTCTTCTCCTGTGTTTCAAGGGTTTTTCTCCAGGTTCTCTGGTTTTCCTCCCTCCATAAAAATCCGACTTCACCTAGCCCAGATCTGAGGGTTCCATTCATGATTGTTCCACACTGTAATTACTGCCAAAACTGGTAGATTTTATAACGTGCCAGTCTGTTTAGTTTTCACCTGATAAAGAAATAGGTTTTTATTCATGTATTCAAACAGGCTGTGTATGCTGCTGTACAGTTTGTAAGCCTGTTTTCACATGGAAATGCCAGGTCAAAGACCATTTTGTTTTGTCATATATTAGACCCATGAAAATAAAGAACATTTGGCAATGATGGAAAGGATACTTGGACCACTGCCATCCTCGATGATCAAGAAATCAAAGTAAGTGTCGCCAATCCAGGGATTTCTCAACAGCAGTCACAGGTGCTAACTAGGCAATTTTGATTTATTTTTTCTCATTTAGAAAGACAAAATATTTTTACAAGGGCAAGCTGGACTGGGATGAGAGATCATCATCAGGGAAATATGTACGAGATAACTGTAAATCTCTCAAGGTATGTTTAGTACAAAGAAATACTGTATATGTACTCTTTTCTGCTCTTCAAGGAGAGATTGATATTGCTGAACTGAGAGTTTTCTGATTGACATCTTTTGATGTTTCAGAAATACATGTTATCAAGAAGTGAAGATCATGAACTATTTTTCAATTTACTGGATCACATGTTGGAATATGATCCCAGCAAAAGAATGACTGCCAAAGAAGCCCTTCAACACCCTTTTCTTCAAGCCATGTTCTATGAAGAAGGACGGCATTCTCACAGCAAGAGCAGATGACTGAATGTTTATCCTTATTATCATGATTCTGCTCTTTACCACACTTGTCTTGCCTTTTTCTACAACCGCACTGCAAAAGTAGAAAACTAGAAGATTATACACATTCATAATGATTACCTTCTGCTATTTACTGCACGTACATTACATTTCTCTTGCCTTCAACTCTTTAGATTAGTATCTCGGTATTATTATAGATTAATGAAAAACTATTCATTTAAATGAACTCATTGCATTGAATAAGCCCCAGAAAAGATATTGAAACATTAACTCTATATATTTTACTTATTGTCGTTATATTTTTCAAATGGGTTTATTGACGCGTGCAATTTACTGCTTGGGATTGTCGTTATATTTCCAGTATTTAGTCCTAATATTAGTCATCTTGTTTCAGAAAAGCAAAGGGACCTACTACACTTAAACTTTAGCTTCTGGGGATATTTTTCCCAGTTCATTTTCCTTTAAATTGTCATTTACTTCCTTTGTGTGGTCTTATCCAGAACTGTCATATTACAGCACTTTGACATCATGACTTTCTCTTATGAACTGTGAAATGCAAACACCTTGAAGGCTTCCACAAATCACCCGTTCTTGTATTTCAGTAATTGACAGGAAAAGGGCTTAATGAGCCTGTCTTCTCGCGCCTACACACGACCAGACAAGTATTAATCCACATCTACTCTTGAATTCCCGAAAGGAAATACCGTACTAGTCTGCCAAATGAATCCTTAGGGATAAAATCTTGAAATAACCGCTGCAGAAAATGTGAAAAAGAAAAGAATATAACAAGTATTTTTAAATTCATCTATGGCATATTTTAAGCCAATATGTATTTATAATAATTATAAATATATTGTACATAAGATCTCAATAACGCTAAATAAATGAGAATCAGTCGCATTATATAGTCATGTGATGTGTTCGTCTACTTACAGCGATTCTCAAAATTCTGCGAACTCAAACACTTCAAAGGTTTGTTGTGAAATTGGTTTTTTCCATCAATCAATGATAATCAGTCGGTACCTTTGTTTGTGACTGGCGGCAACGAAAAACCAAATTCCAATGCGCAACTTGTAACTATCAAGTTCGCAGAATTTTGAGAATCGCTGTATGGCATTGTTTCTACGTTTGAGGATATACGAAATTTGCCGGAGGACGAATTGATTTCTTCCGAAAAATTCCGATTGTGAATTATATATATGTGAATATTGTTGTCCGTTTCCCCTTTTTTAGGCGACTAATGATTATCTCCTTTTGGTTTTATATTCTTTTTGATCAGGGTTTAGACTGCGGACAAGCATTTCTGTAAAGGTATTGAAGTGCGAAGCAATGAGTAGCGTTAACTCAGGCTCAATCATGGGACCCCGAGGAAGATTTGTTTTCACCAAACGGAACAACCAAAAATTGATATATTTTCGAAAATAAAGAAATTGATAGGGTTATGAAAATGAAAAAGCTTCTAAAATATGCTTTTCCTTTCAAATGTTCTTTTTGTTTCACTACGATGTAATCTATACTTAATAAAAATATATGCTTGTACATTGAACGAATTATATATATTATGTTTATGCCTATTATTGATAAGAGAAATGAAACTATTAAATTTGTTGATTACAGTGAAGACCTTAAACCCGTGCAATAGATATTATACTAATGCGCCTATAAGTTGACCCTGATTCCATTGTTTTCTTTTGTATCTATGACTATTACATCTTAAGCAATTTTTATTTCAAGATTTAATGTCTTCACTCTAAGAAGTTGGGAAACGAGATTATAAGTGTTAGTTTTCAGGATAACGTGACGCGTAAATGAATTACCCAATGAAGGTGGGGAACGACCGCAAGAAACATGTAAAGAAACAAACAAGTTTACACAAATAATAGGGAAAAAGATGCAGATTATCAAGGAACGAGATGCCTTGGAAGTCGCTTATCATAGCGGAAGGGCGGGAAGGATGGTGTGACTCGAAAGTGGAACATGAGAAGCCAGTTTTTGGTTTCAATACCTCATCACACGGCAAAGCCAAAAACCTGAACTATGCCTGATAGTGACCTTTAATGAGATTCCACAATCCACACCACAGAACTCGCCAAGTAAACCAACCAAACCGGACGACAACGATGTGATCAACACCAATCAACAACTTTGGACTCCCGAACAGTTCCTCTCTCTTTTATCATGATTATCTCGGGAACACAATTCATCTACTAGGTAAGGAATCCATACGGTGATTGCTTTGATGTTATCTTTAGGAACTTTTCCCTAAACCTATCAATTTGTTATCTCGCTAAGTTCGTTTAAGCCTAAAATCTTTAAACAAATTGTTTATTTTTGTTTTAATTTTAGCGTCAAAACTTTACTTGATTTCCGAAGACGCTTATCCCTTGCTCAAAGATGCCTTGTTCTTGATGTATTCCAGTACTACTACTGAGTATAGCTACTCAGGAAATTACGATAGGTAGTGCGCAGTTTTTATTTACAGTACGCTTGAAAGAACTGGTTGCGCGCGGCATTTGCTGACTATGTAAGTCATGATCAAAATTTTACAGCCTGTGGCCACTAGCATTCATGTTTGTCTCGAGATAAAACTGTTTTGTTGTGTTGTATCTTAGTATTCCGGATGTTATTCTTCATTACAGTGTTAAAATATTGCTCGTACGATTGCCTCGGGATGCGTAAGGTTATAGTCGAGCGCTGTAAACAAAGCGAGAGATTCCAAGAACAGCACCACACCGAGTAAATGATAGTATATGATAAAACAGCTTTCAAAACAAGAAATAAAACTAACAATGAACACGACTTGCTTGACCCTGTGGTTCAGGAACACTAGTGGAACAGAGTTGCTAAGTGCATTACCATCTTGTAAGATGTCTGACAAAACATTTCGCTCAAAGCTGGGTTGCATATGGCATATGGTGGCATTTGGCGTGATTCCCCAGGTAGCGTGGCTTTCGGCACGATGGCTGTCAAAGCCATTCTATTCTGGACTTTTCTAATTCAGAGGTTTTAGGCCAAAGATTTTTGAGCCCCAAAAAGTATGGTTGTTTAGGAAAAACCTGTTTTGAGCTACTTGCGGTAGTGTTAAGGCTGGTAATGCGATCTTCGGGGTTTATAAAGGTTTTAAATGGATGGCACTTGTGGATGGTGAAGTTCGTTTAGTGTTTTTTCATATGCGTTGGGTATTTATGTACCTCCCGGCGGACCACCACGATGACCGATGATGTCGACAAATCCACAATCCTTATAATGATATAAGTAAAGTGTAACCGATAATCTTCCTAACGAACCCAATAGTCAAAATACTGAACAACCAACTTCGTCAGTATAATAGGATCAGTGTTTATCGCTTTAATGAAGATTTTGTTAAAGGCATTACTAATGATACAACTCTCGCACGTAAAATCTATGGAACTACAGGGCGGGAAATTTAACATTAACGTAATGTTAAATTCTCCGTACATATTCCCAGTTCCCGCGGCCTACGAATACTTCAAGATAAAATCAAATGTTGAGAACATCGAATATTCCGGGTAACAAACGATCATAGTTGTGATGTCATGAAAGCATTATCCCATGGAGAGTGATCTGATTTATACACTGAAAGTAATACTTTGAGCGACCACGTGTGATTCTTT
This sequence comes from Radianthus crispa, assembly GCA_015164035.2. Lineage (NCBI taxonomy): Eukaryota > Metazoa > Cnidaria > Anthozoa > Actiniaria > Stichodactylidae > Radianthus > Radianthus crispa. Next base: position 15,519 of record JAABNW020094002.1, read on the forward strand.
TATTTCATTCTCAAGCCTCTGTACGCGCGGGAAAGTGGGTCCAGTTAAGTTCTAAACAACAGCGCAAACATTGAACAAAGAATTGATACTCAAGGAATGGCCGGCTTCCATGTGGAATAGGAGAAAATTGAGTCCAAACTTAAGTTTTTACTGTTTAGTAAATAAAGTCGTAATAAGTTTTTTTAGTTAAATGTGAAATTAGGTCTTGAACAACTTTATGCAAAGACTGATGATACTCAAGGGCATGAATGGACACGGGGTCTAAAATGGCAAGTGTTTTTTTTCCAGCGTACTGGCATGCAGATCACTCCGACTTTCGTCAGAAATACATAACTAGATAGTTATATATAATTGAAGAAATCCAGCGAGTTTCAGAGAAAGTGCTCAATACCCAAAGTAGAGCAGGTATAACGTTAGAAGAAAGACAATCACAACGTAGCGACTTCAAGTTTCATGCTTTACCAATCGTCAGGCTAGCTAAAACATGAAATTTGAAGTCGCTACGCTGTGTTTGTCTCTCTTCTAACGTAGTAACTATATAGTTATGTACTCAGACGTACATAATTAGAGTAGTTATGTACTATGGTTTCGTCCATTTTATAGTAGCTGTCTTGATAAATTTGACGGTTGCATCCGAAATAAGATAAGGAGAAAGTATTTTGACCTAAGATTGACAGGTCAATCAGCACCGATTGCTCGCATTGTTTACTTCGATAGCAGTAGGCACTTTTCGTTCTTGATAAACCAAAGCTCCCTTTCTAAATATATCCAATCACGTGACAAGTCGACTGCGTCCAATCTAAGGCTCCCGCAGTTGACATTGTCACACGGCATGTGAAGTTCAAGAAACAAATTACTGTATCTGTGTTCGTTTTAATGATCATAGCCTATTGATTTACTGGTACGAAGATCGTTTCCTAAATGGTGAGTAGGCTTTTTATCTCGCAGCTTGTTTTGTGATTTCACTTGGTAATTATTTATCGGTAATCGCAGCTGAAATGCTTGTTTGAAAAACTGCTGTCAACAGAGTAAAAAAGAATCAACTAAAGGTCTCATGAAAGTCAAGTTAAATACAAAATTCTTGAAATCGATAAACGTTATTCAGAGTTCGCGCAATTAGAAAATGCATAGGAAGTTGACGATCTAAAGAGTCATGTCAGTGAGCGTAGAAATGGCATACATTATAGCGTCTTGAATTCGAGTTTCTTCGTGGTCTATATGTCCCCAGATTTCCGGGTCACCACGGTATAGCTCGCACGAATGATTCATTATTTTTTGCCTCCAGTACATCGGAATGAGATATGTTTGAACATCTTATACCATTCCATAGCCTACACGCTTTCTGCAAGGTTTTAGTGGCTGCCCTTCGTCCGTCTATTCACAGCGCATATCTATATTCAATCGTATCTTTAAACTGCGTATTCACCGATCCGCGCAATCAATACTCTTGTATGTCATTTAAATGCCCTGGCTAAACCGCTTGGACTTTACGAGTAAAGTGTTCTGTTGCACGCAGCAGGCTAAAATCTCTGTAATATTATGTGCAGTGTTTGAAGTCTTTTCAACGATTTAAGAAACTCTTCGAGTTGTCATGAATTGAACAATTTTGGGGTTTACATTTACAGATATCAGTCCGTGATGTGGTTACATTTCAATCTCGCGCGCGGGACGCAAGAACCTTGACAAAAGGGCAAATTTTGCTGTCAAATAAGATTAGCTCTTACCATTAAATTTTGAGATTTCCCGATAAAACTCTTTTGAATACGTGAAGAATTTTACATTTTACATTTACATTTTCGTAAATGCTTTTTTCTGTTGTTTTGAGTTTTCAAGATAATTTTTTTACGAGCACTCATGTACCGCGCTGCAGATCACGAGAAATAGGCTGCTCATTTTGCTTTTCTTCTAAATTGAAGCAAAAAGCTGCTTATTTTGGATACTCTCTTTAAGTTAAAATCGGCTTTATAAAGAACATAGTTCAGGGATTGGGTTTTTTGGCACGATCTTGAGCTAGGAGGAATAAAAAGTCGTGCGTATTTTCAGAAATCTCTGGAAAAAGTTCAAAAGGCTCACTGAGCTTCAATAAATAATCTAACTGTTAACTAGTCAAAGATGTTTATAAATAATAATGATGTTTGAAATAATGATGACAATTTGATCCGTGGGGATGATGATGATGATGATGATGATGATGATGATGATGATGATGATGATGATGATGATGATGATGATGATGATGATGATGGTGGTGGTGACTATGATGATTGATGTCCCAGCACCACGCGACCATTCACTGTAAACACACGGATCCGAAGAGGCGGCACAGCAAGCGCTAACCATAGATAACAGATTATATTGCTCACATCCGCTCATTTATAATATTGAACTACTACTCGCTCATTGAACTACCTCACTCACGAGGACATGTCTAAGAACCTCAATTCCTTGGACTTTTAAAAGATTTCTCATTCATCTCTGGTTCTTCGCAACCAAACATGGCGGAGGTTGGTCGTTGTTGTATTTCTTCGCACGATAAAAGCGCTTGCCTTTTAGCTGCTTTACGAGCCGTTTCCAATTGAAGTCCTCCAACGACTCTCCTATTCTCCATTTATGGCCAATTTTTCGTTGTTAACGTGTTGAAGAATGTGCTTTAATCTTCACAGAAATCCGCTACTCTAGGATATTTGCACATGCAAGTCAACCGAGGCGAACTACAGAAAGTTCGTGTAAAGCTTTCTCGGGAGGCCTTGACTATACAGAAAGAAGGAGGTCCGCCATACGTCTCACCGAATGCTCAACAAGCTACGGGCTTAGGAAATGTAAGTAATTGGTTGTTTTTGTTTCACTTCACACGGTTTTCGATAGCGTTTCTCCTCCCTCCACGAATATAAAAACAACCCACATGCGGTTGGAAGCAGAGTATTTCTTGATCCTTCCCGACTTGTGTTGAAAAACAGGGTCAAAAAGTCGAATCATAACCCCATACTTCTGCTTGTAAATCTGGTAATATTTCCTTAATTTACAAACTTCCAGAATATAATTTTTCTTGCCATAGTGGAACAAAAGATTGACTTGTCAAAAAATATAAGCTTAAACATTTCTGGACATCAGCAAAACATTCGTTATTAATATTAAGCCTTGAGATTTGTAATGTTTCGGCATTAATAAAATAGGAAGAATATGTTTTATTCCTCAGCTTAGTTTGAGGATATTTTAAAAGGAACCTTGAATATTGTTGGGAGTTATCTCAAGGCCGTAGTAATTGTTATTGATATTTTGACTACCGTACGAGGATTACGACAAAAGTTTCGAGTTGTGCAAATAAATTATCTATTTCTATCTAATTCAATATTTTTTTAGGAAATAAATATTTTACTTTGTTTTTATTTTAAAATGCTTGGTTGTTGGGTATTCCTTGCTTCTTTCCACATCTTACTGATAATAATTTATTGAAAATAAATTACTTAGTTGCTTGAAGCTCAGATATAATGACAATGGGATGCTTTCTGCCCACACTTTTTGTCAGCCCTTGAGCAAAAGTAGTTATCAAATACAAAGTGCTGTGTTGTAATGCATTAGCAAAAGGAAACTGTCGTCAAGTCCCTCATACCACAGTTATATCTTTTATTTCATTTTCATGAATTTTTTACAGAGTGAGATATGAAAGTGACAATAATGGAGCCATTCATATTGGAATAATAGAGAATCACATCTTTGAGGATATACCTTGCTTACAGCCATTCTCAAAATTCTGCAAACTCGGTAGTTGCTAGTTGCACTTTGGAATTTGGATTTTCGTTGTCGCCAGTCACAAATATGAAACTTGCTGACTGATTATCATTGATTGATGGCAGTGAAAATCCAATCTCACAACAAGCCTTTGAAGTGTTTGAGTTTGCAGAATTTTGAGAAAGGCTGTAAGATGCCAAAGGTCCCAGCTAAACAAGAGAACATGTTTCCTTTGAGTATGCTTCTCTTGATGTTTCTACTGAGTTATAGTCATGCATAAACAATGCCAGCCAATGTCCTTAAAGAATCCTAGTCAATGCACTATGCCCCTATATTATTGTTTACATACAAAATATACATTAGATTCGTTGCTATAATTTATAAAATCTCACAAAAAGCATAAAACAACTATTTATCATTATATCTTGATGGTTTTAAAACTTCTAGCTTCAATAACAAGATCAATGGAAATGAATTGTGAAACTTCACCTACATTAAAACCGCCATTTTACCTGGCAGAGAAAATGGCGGATTGCATTGTTTTCTGTGTGCAGTGCATAGGATTCTTTTCACCTATGAAAAGCAAAAACTGTTTGTGCAACAAGGCAGAAGTGTTTCTTGCATTCACACTGCATGGATCTTGATTAAACATTTTCCCCATCATTTCATGACAGTCTAGTCACCTAGGTTGTGGTCTAGGGACCCGTTGTGCATGTCTTCTTTAAAGTGGGCAGCATGGGTGGCATAGTGGTGAGAGCGCTTGCATCACCAAGTTGACCGAGGGTCAACCACCACTGAGCTTGGTGTCCTATGTGAGTAGAGTTGTTTGTTCATTGGCTGTCTCCTGTGCTTTCAAGGCTTTTCTCTAGGTTCTCTGGATTTCCTCCCTCCACAAAAATCAACTCTAATTTCTAATTGGAATTTGCATTAGTTTCGCCAATTAGTAGGGCAATCAACTCAGCTAGAGCTTGAGACTTAAGTAAAGTTATTTATTTATCTATTTTTATTTATATTGCAAAAATGTTGTCATATGAAATAAAAAAAAATAAAAAATAGAAAAATAAAATATTGGAGTTAATTAGAGATGGCAAATTTGATGTATCTCAAAAACGTCTGTTCTTGACCACACAACTGCACCTAACATACTGTAAAATCTACTCCAGAGGTGTTTCTGAATATAAATCTTGAAAGCAGAATTTAATTCCTAAATGTTTATTTTTATTTTTTAAATTGTTACAATTTTATATGACAACGTTTCTGCAATTAGGTGTACATAGGATGAAGATACTGTATTACAGGGCTTGGGTTTTATTTACAATCCTGATCTCAAATGTAGAAAATAAGCTACTCATGTGACTACTGATTAGATTGAACTACTCATTTTCTTACCCATTTACTTGCTTTGTACGTATGACACACTTCATCCAAGAAATGCCTTCTTTTCCCCGTGTCAGTGGCTATAATGATTCATTAATTGACAGTTGTGGTGGGTGTAAGCCAGAAAGTGTCATAGGGCGTAGGCGTAAGATGCTTCTTCTTCTGTAAATTATGATTAATTTCTAAAACATGTTATAAAACATATATCTAGTTAATTTTATTATTCAGTGAAAGATTTATATTCAAGACATAAGAAAGTCAGACAATGAAAATAATTTTTAAAAAATAACAAATTAAATCTTGAGACATGTTAAAATCCACAAGTTTGTAACTAATTTCCTTATGAGAATTATGTTTTCAGCCGATTTCAATGCTTTATTTCCAAATCCTTAGAGTATTCATTTTCTGCTTTACTTCCAATTGAATAACTTGGCAGGTTACAAATTTGATGACCCTATTTCCTGGAATGAAGGAATCTTGTTTTTGAATTTATCAATTGAAATTATCTTCGCTCAGCTGGGTTATTTCCCTCTTGAATATGAGACTCACTTGACGTAGATAGGATGTTTGTGGTAAATACATCACTGTTCCATGTCATATTTTTATTCATAAGAATTTAATAATCTTTTACCTTTTCGGATATTGTGTGTGTAATCTCTCAATATGTCACAATTCCACAGGAATTTTTCACCATGTCATGTTTTAGATTTTATTTTGTTAAAAGACTGTAGATAATGACACCTCAGAATAATCTTAAAAGACTAAAAGCATTGTAGGCCACTCCCTTTTGCTGGGAAGAATAAACCCTTACTCTTATGACATTTCATACCCTAGACTACCACTATCCTTTTCTAAATTTATTTTTCTTATTCAAATGTTCAAACTCCTTTAAGGCCTGTTCAAAAAGGCAATTTTTGCTGTGATTTTTACAGCAATTTCATGGGGATGCAATACCACAGCAAAGTTGCAGCGAAATTTTGAACATGTTCAAAAGAGTGGTGGGCTGTAAAATCACTTCTGCAATTACACCTAAAAATGCTGCAGAAATCACTTGTGTGAACGAGCATTTAAGAATATCAAGACAGCAAAAATTAGCAGAATAAAAGAAGTGTCTATCAATAAAAGAAAATAATTGAGGCTATTAGTTTTCATTAACTTAATAAGAAATCTGTTGGTTGCCAGGGATTTCAATAGAAGATGACAGCCATTCAACTCCAGCATCTTCTTTTATATATTATTCTTATATTTAATTATACAATTATTTAATATATTGTTCCAAAAACCAACCCTGTTTTTACCTAGGCTGTGATCAGACTGGCCAGACATGAGTCATATGGTGGTCACTGAGGTGCCCTTGTATGCCTTCAACTTGGCCATGTTGAGTAGTACACAAGAGGGGATGATTGGCCAACAAAATTACGAATGTATTATTATTGAAATAAGTTTTTAAATAATTGTACCAATTAAAATTAAATTGTTAATTTTAACATACTACTATATTGTAGTCTTTCCTCCATGTATATCATGCACCCTATAACTTGTTTCTGTGATTTTCAAAATTGTGCAGACACCAAAATTGAGTTTGCACACAGGATTTGCTTACTCACTGCTGCCAGTCAAATCTATAAAATGTACTGACTGATAATCACTGATTGACGGCAGCAAAAATGCAGTTTTGGCTGTTTGTGTAATTTTGAAAATTGTTGTAATTGCCCTGTAGATGTTTCTATTTGTGTTCAAATTAAGATGTCAGTGCAGTACTATAGAATTGCCACAACTTCAATGTCACCACTTCATCAAAGATGTAATGATGTCTGGGATGCAAGCAAAGTTTCTTGAGGGGGATGGTTAGGAAACCTATTTTTATGGGTCTTTGTTTCGCTTTTGAGGTTGAACCGGTCTTGACTGTGCACAAATTTTAACTTTGCCTCATCCGAAACTGACAAGTAAACAAAACCTTTTTTATGGGATTATCGTAAGGAATATTCCAATATCTATGATAAATCTTTAGGTATTTCGGACCAGCAGCCAGAAGAAAGATTTTGGTCTGTTCACTCGGCCATAGTCAGCAAGTGTAAAACATTGCAAAACAAAAGATTGTGCACGGTCATGCTTGTAAAAAAGTGAATGAAAAACCTACAACAAAAGGGCTTCCTAACCATACCCCTTGAGTAACTATGATGCAAGTTTAGGGACCCCATGTTTTGGATTGACTGGAGTAAAAGGCCAAATTATTTTAATAGTCTAGTGTTTGCAACATCGGTGTCGGCATAATATTAAAACCTGCTAAAGCAAGGTATCCTCAGGCAAATTGTTTGTAATTAAAAGACACCCTACTGTCTAATAGAGCTATCAAGCTTCCATCTGCTTATTCCACAATTTGATAGCCATTTAATTGTGTTGTACTAGTACATTTAAGATCTGTGAGATGCCACGTTTTAAGCACCACAAAAACTTTTGCTGACACTTATTTCCAAATATTTCTTTAGATATTTTCCTTTGTCATTACAATATTTATTTAAAGGTATTTGAAATGAGGTCAAATCTGACTTTCCCTCATTTTCTTGCTATTCTCTTCCTAGTCAAAATGTCTGATTTACAGATTTAATAGAAGAATATTCATTTGGTCAGTTTTTTAAGCATGTTATAAAAGAATTGTCAATAAACACTCTCTTTGTGCATTTAATCCATTACTTCTCCATATTTTGGCAGTTCGGCAATTGCTAGTCTTAAATATGAAATTTCCTTTTCAAGGGAAAAATCTGATGTTGTGCCACTTTCTTGAGTGCTGTCTTGTAAACTAATTTTCTTAGTTTGATTTCAGCTCATGATAGTTTTAGTAGATGAAGTCCAAAATGATCTTTATTCACAATCCGGATTTAAAAAAAGACTTGTCGCTGTATTTTACTGATAAAACATCCCATTAATCCTGTTTACTTATCTTGTGATAGTAGTCAGGTCATCAGGCATCAGCTTATAATCCTGTATGTGTGATATTGATCCATGTCTAAGACAGTAATTGTGTATCTATTTCTAATATTGAGCATGACTCATATATGGCAGGAATCTTTTCCTGTCATGCAATTATAGTTTTTTCTCTCTCAAAATACAATCATAAAAGTTCACTCATTATTCATTGATTACAAAGTAACTTATTGGTTAAAGGATTATTTCTTTCTGCTGCATTAAAATGATTATAAAACAATAGCAGGAATGGAAAAATACACAACTTCAATAATATACAAACACCTTTTTTTAACTTTCAATTTTTGAGATTTTAACAAATTGTACGGGAATTTCTGTATGATGTGGAGCAGTGAGCTAGGGAGAAGGTCACATTCTTGTCTCCTCTAAATAAGATTACGGTGATTGATATTTCCATAGCTGTTATTACAGTTGTATGCAACTGAGAATCATCCAAGCGAGGCTATCAGGTCAATACAATGCATGACGGGTCATTAGCATCTCATTTGCATACAAATGTAATGAAAATGGCAGCTGAAAATTTAAATCAACTAAAATGAAAAAGGAAAACCAGCACAAAAAAGAGCACCTCAAATTTAGGCTGTTAGGTGTTATGTCAATGAAGAAATATTTATTTGAAAATTGCGAGAATAACAGAGAATGTATGTATGGGTGGGGGTATATACTACCCCCGCCATACATTTCTCTGTTATTTTGATGATTTTCAAAAAAAATATTTCTCTGCCGATATAACCCCTAATACCTTGAAACTTTCCAGAATTACTAAATTTGAGATGCTCTTTTTCGTGCTGGTATTGGTTTTTCCATTACGTTGTTGGAAAAGGGTCTATTGATATCCAATTCTGTATTCATTTTTAAATGTTTATTTCATAGAATCGCAGAGAGGTTCGTATTGCTAGGAGGAAAGTGGGTGGACTTGGTATGAGCATAAGGGTATGTATGAATGATGAAGAGGAGGAGGAGGATTCTAAAGGTGGTGGTGAAGATGATAGTTCTGTTCTCTGATAAAACACGACTGGAGCTGGAGGACACAAAAAAGGTTTAGGAATCACGAGCCGTAGGTAAGTGATTTCTAAACCTTTTTGAATGTTCTACAGCTTCAGAAGTGTTTTATCAGAGAACAAAACATAGCTAAGCCTGATCTGTTCGTTTTATATAATAGATTTTCAAAAGAGTGTAAAATTTTGGACAATAGTTTGTTTCAGGAAAAAATGATTTATTCGTCATATCTATCATTCTAAACTCTGATAAAACATAGCTTTTCAGCCAATCAGAGCAAGCGTTTTGAAAATCTATTATATAAATGATGATGGTTGTGGTGATCATAAAAATTAATAATCCCAGGAAACAAAAGCATAGTATATTTGAAACTTTTATTAAACCTGCTTCGTGAAACTTGATTTATTTTCTTCCCAACTGTATTGATCACAGACCTTCCAAGGATTCTCTACTAGTTTACTTTCCTGCATCAGGGTTCATAATGATCTTGGCTTTTCTTCTTTATCCAGGGAGGAAAAGAAAGCAACTTACCAATTGCAATCTCAAAAATATACAAGAATCAGTCAGGTATGGACAAAAATTGATAAGCAGTGATAATTAAGGTATATATCTTTTGACAGTTGAAAATTGTGTAAATTGAAACACCGTACATGTATGGAGAGTGATGGTGAACTGACGTTATGGACGTTAGTCCTTTGATGGAGTAAATCGTTGGATTTATTTACTCTGATGAAGGATTAACATCCAAAACGTCAGTTCACCATCACTCTCCATACGGTGTTTTAATTTACACAATTTTCAACTGTTTTACCATACACACCGACACAGTCTGTACTACTATTCTCCACCATATAGATATCTTTTGCATGTGTTACTAACAGTGCTTCTATATCACTCTACACTACATTGGAGGGAATAAAAGAACCATACAGCTCAAATAGAAATCCTTTAGAGATTTTGACTGCCCTGTAAAAAAAATTCATGATTGTTTTATACTTTGTTAGCTGCTGCTACTAGACAATTATACGAAGGAGATATTATCCTAGAGGTAAGGCCAAGAGGGACTCTAGGGTATTGTATTGGTAATACCATATATTACCCTTTCCTGGGGGCCATGTTTTGAACCTTTGGACTTGGCATTTTGTGAGAGTAGAGAATATAACTATGTTAAGATTTGTTCCTTGACATGCAGATTGTTCTCTGGATTCTCTCAGTTGCTTCTGTTTCCTTAGCCATGCCCTGACTTGGATCAAGACAGAGGCTGGTATAGTGTTTGATTTGTGAGTTAGCTAGGCACCTGTGTTGATCAGCCTAAAGGTTTTTCAGGCCTTGATGAAATATAAAATACAGGTCGGATGACATGCACATAATATGAGAAAAGGAAACAATCACAGGCATATAGACTTTATCTTGATAAGCAAGTGCTACACTATGTCTTCATATAGAACATGAAGACAGTAGTAATGACAAAGAACTCTTTTCAATTTCAGGTTAATAATCAAGATATGACAAATGCCACTCATGATGAAGCAGTAAGTGTTTCAAGCAAAATATTTTGGTAATTATAGCCAACTTTTTGTGTTATTTCACACAATCCTGACTTGTATACTGCCAGGGCATATAGTGATGTTTATTTCATCGTTGAACTACCACCAAAACAAGACGTCTTGGCATAGTGTCTCTCCATTAACTATGAATGAACTTAGTGTGATTCTCTGGGCTTGATAATCGACAATCCACTCATTGCATGCTTAAGTGTTTTGTTGATGTTCAACATGGTTTACTGTATTAACATTTACCTATCATTGGTTCATCTGTATGTGCATTTCAGGTGGTGGCTTTAAAAGAAAGTGGTCCAGAGGTGCTGTTGGTTGTTGAACATCCATGTACAGGCTCTTTAGGCCGACAAGAAAAACAAGGTAAAATCCCAAGATTACAGTTATTATATCATTCTGTGTCAGGATAAAAGCAGCATTAAACTGTTTAGACTTTGATAAATCAATTGGATGCAAAAAAGGAAATGTGGCTGAGTTACTTCTCTTGAGAATTAGCATCTGGAATAGCTAGATTAGACCAAACGATATTTTTTCAGTCAGTCTGGAAAATGTTTTCTTACTCTAGTGGGTTTTCCATTTCCTCATCTGCTTCCAAAAGATATTTATTATGTAACATAGATCATTTGTGTGCACTTTGATTGGTTAGTAGTGTGCTAGTTGTGGCTGTTGACTCGAAAGTTCTTAACTATTTCAACAGCCACACACACATTCTTTATTTTTCTTCTTTATATTATATTCTTTATATATTTAAGATGTTATATACATATTTATTTCTTCGTTAACTAAATAGTCTAAACTATTTATGAAAACTTGTAAACAAAGTGTGTGAATGAATGAATAAAAGAATATACTGGAGAATGGAGCATGGTGTTGACTGCATACAAAGTAGAACAGAAGTGCACTGTATTAGCATGCCTATACATCTAAAGAGAGCACATAGCACATGAAGACCTGTTTTATTTCTTAATATTTTGGCTTCAAGCAAAAAAAAAAGGACTACACAGTAAAAACAAGACTTAACTCTCTAAAAAGCTAAACACTGATTAAACTGATGACCTTTCTACCAGTGTCGCCCCATGTAAGTGAATCTGGAACAACATGAATTCCGGATTGCAAGTGCTGATTGTGGATTCCAAAATCATATTTTTGTGGCTTCCAGATTTCCTTACATGGCGGCTGACAGTGGCACTTCTATTACAATCTGTTAGAGTTTTATTAATGTCTGTTGTTCCTACTCATCACCTGATGATCTTCTTCATTCAGCAAATGGCATCGTTAGGAGTATTGAAGAATCTGATGAAAGACAGCGCTTCATGAATAGCACAGTAAGAGTAACAAACTAGCAAGCAGTAGAGAAGATAGAATTGTTCTTGCTTCTAATCAAACCCACATACAAAAATGTCAGGAGCTCTTGGTCAGTACCTTATCTCTGCACTGTGGTCTTCCATTGACACCAACCTTGCAGCTGAAGAAACAGTTGATGCTGCTCTAGCCTGCATAGTGGGAGTAGGAGATGGGGGTAGGCTCTGGAGAAAGGGGGGCCCATCCCTTTTGGCTGCTACTCAGGCAAATAGTGTTTTTTAGACATGCTGTAGTTATTTTATCTTACCTTTTTTGATCATGTTGATTGTGTTGTATGCATTTTCACAGTCTTCAGATTATGGTGAGACAGATTCCATGTCATCCATGCAGAGTTGGACAGACAACATCGTCCTTCCACTTACCTTTGCCTCAATCTCAAGATATAAGACAGGCGAAGATAATCTAAGGTATAGTTAGCAACCTACCAGTCATGCGCAAAGTTACCCATTACGACTCTGTTTGATAACACAGTTCATACATTAGATAATTTTGTGTGCAACATTTTTTTCCATTTCATGTTCAAGTAATGTTTACAACATGAGCAGCCGTGTTGTATCAGATTTACAATAATGATTGAGCCATTCTTTGCCGAGAAAATTCAAGTTGAAGTTTACGCAAAAGGACAGAATTTTGTATCAGAAGTTACAACACTCTTCACGGTCATGATTTTCTATTGTCTTCAGCCTAATGAATATTAATGAGTTTTATAACAATATTTATTAAAGAACTGTATTGGATAACAGGATTTTTTGTAAAGATCAGTGGGAAACTCTTCATGCCCTAGGGATGCATAGATATCTACTGAAACAGTGTTCTTGGTCATAATGCAGCATTTCCATTAGATAATAGTGTTGCTTGTACATGCACCTTGTTGAATACACTTTTCACCATCATGCACAGATACCCATTGCAACTGTATTTGTGCCATTGAGCTTCTGGAAATGGAGCTATGTAATTGTTAATTATCAGCAGCAGCAGCAGCAGCAGTAGTATTTGGTAACTTGATATTCGATAGGTTTTTTGATTCTTGCTCCAGTGTTTGCTTTTTTGACTCAGTTCTGCACTTGCTAATTCACTGCTTCAGGGAAGCAAAACAGAAACTCTGAAGCCCAGGGTATTTGTAAAGACCATCTGGCTCAAAACAATTTCGGCCCCTTCAATCTTGTTAGCCTTTGGTTTTGTTGGCAACTCAGAATTTATTACACCTTTTGCTGTTCATTAGCGTAAAAGAGACATTCATTTGTGTCATGCGATGCATCATTAACTCGTATTCTACTTTCATCAACGCCATGAGTATATTCATTGGCGCAGAACAACTTTCAATACTGAAATTTAAATACGC
>JAABNW020094447.1:0-10616 GCA_015164035.2 Radianthus crispa
GCGCATGCGATTTTATCCCGAATTTCTCACCTTCTTTTGTTTAATCAACAACAATAGAAGGTGAAAACAAAAGAAGGTGAGAAATTCGGGATAAAATCACATGCGCACGTGAAAACGATTGTTGAACCGTAAAGGGGCTTATACAAGTTATGCAAGTTGTGCAAACTTGTGCCGCAGCAGTGTTATAAAGACAGGTTCAGAGCGAATGTTGCTGATATTACCACTTTGCGCGCAGCAAGTTTTCTTTGTAGTAGACAAGAGAAAGAGCTTCTACTACTTCGTGATAAAACGTCGTGCAACTAAAATGGGGGGGGGGGGAGGTAAACGCTCTGTAATTTACGTTACAATGTTGCGCTATAAGTTGTGGTACTGTTGCTCGTGTCGCCGTGGCTTTAACTATATATATTGAAAGCAGAATAGGCATAGATTGATTGTTTTCCTTTATTTGAGGGAGGGAGGGAGGAAAGAAGGAAGAGGAAACGATGGAAGATTTGAATGCAAATTTTCACCTCCGCGTGCTTCCAATATTTATAGCACTATATTTACGTTAGTTCGCATGAAAATGTTGGATAATATACTGGAGAGAGATGGATGGGATGGTTGACGAGAAGCACTGCGTTCAACTACATGATTATGGTTGTTGTTCTTTTTTTCGATACGATTTTACTTATCTTTTTTGTACAGTTTTTCTTTCAAATTATATTTCAAATTGCGCAAATATCAAAGGGAAATTCATTAAAAACACATAATAAATTCAGCTCTTGAAAATCCAACAATTTCAATGCTTTCGTAAGATGCTCTTGATCATGAAGTAAAAGGTAGTCTCACGGATAAATGGTTGTTCTGAGAAGCATGAGTCGATGTCCGTGAAGTAAGGTTTTCTTTTCTCTTCTTTTCTTTTCTTTTCTTTTCTTTTCTTTTCTCTTCTCTTCTTTTTTTACTTCCTTTTTCCTTTTTCCCTTTCTTTCTTATTATACTCCAATATTTTGATAGCAACATTCCGATAACTAAAAATATTGTTTTTGGAATTTATTATATAAATAAATTAATTAATACATTGATAATAAGTTATTAATTATTGTTAATAGCTTGAAACACCAAGAAACATGCTATCGCTATGGAATACATTTTCTCGCGGAATATCATTGTAGCAAAATTCCAAAACTCACCGGCCTTGGGCTAAGTACTAGGGTTAGAGTTACCGCTTACTCTAACCCCAACAGGTTTTTAGGCTGGCGGTCAAATATCGTGGCTAGGTTTAGGGTTAAGTTGACCATTACCCTGGCACCAATTCTATACCCCTAATCATAGTTGGCAAAAAAAAAATACTAGCTAGGGTTAGATCAGTATTAGCGCTAGCTCTAACCCTAGCACTACTGTTATAATTAATTCTCAACCAACGTTGGCCCAAAAATCTTGCTAGGGTTGGAGTTAGCGTTAACCCTAACCCTAGCACCAATTTCCACCCCTTTTATAGTTGGTCCAAAAACCGGCTAAGATTGGAGTAGCATTAACCCTAACCCTAGCACCAATTTTCACCCCTAATTATAGTTTTTTTTCCAAAAGACCGGCTAGGGTTGTTAGCGTTAACCCTAACCCTAGTACGTTTCTTGGTCAACTATGGTTCGGGGGTATGTGCGTTAGTGTTAAAGTTAGAGTATGACGATATCAGCTACAACATCGGTAGGGTGGGGACAAGTAATGTGAATATTACTGAGGTAAAAACAATGGACTCATTCATGCATGTTATACATATTTCGTGTTTTTGTGCACGGCATCGGTTTCCTATAAAAAGGGCATGCATCCGCTGTGATTGTTTCAATTAGTTGCAATGGTTTACAAAGCTATGAACGGCCTTGCTCCAATTTACAGGTGTTCAAAAGAGGCAGACATATCTTATCAAGTATTTTGAAAACAGTTCCCGGACCTTGTTTATGGCGTCACTTGGAGGCCGTATATACAGTGTGCCGAGACTCGTCGAATGAATGTTTGTCAAATGTGTGAGCATGGAAAGAGGCGTTTTCCGACCCTAAACAAAGTTAGAAGGGTTTAAATCCATGAAAGTTCTTATTAGCTGAGTTTTTAATGAAAATGTTTGACTCCCGGGTATCTAGTATTTTGAAAACAGTTCCTGGGTCCCGGGTATCTAGACACTTCCTACTCTTTATTTGTCAAAAGGACAGGTATTTTGGGGGGCAGAGTCGGAATACCAATTTTCTCTTGACAATGACCATTTGTGAGAACGCTGAATAAACTATTCGTACATACTTCAACATTGTTAATACCATTTAGTGCATATTTACTTGCATTGAGTAATAAAACAACATTGCTACCAAGTCACAGCATGCTTGCAAAGGCAACTATCCACGAGTTTAGCATATGATGCGTTTGATTTATTTTGTTTTTGCGCGCTTTTGATTTCCTATGTACTTTCCTTAAGGTGTCCTTTGTATCCGAGAAACGTGCGCGGATAGAAAATGTTTCTTATGAACGACATCATTTTCATCAAAACATAGCGAAAAACAAAACAAAACAAAACAAAAACAATCAAACAAAAAGTAGGAAAAATTGAAAAGTCAAAACCTAGCCTGGGCTACCTGTGTTGTGTTGTGTCCCATCATGTCTTTCGGTCGTGTTATCCAAAAGCCATGAGTTTGGAACAAGATGTGCGAAAGGTCAAGAAAACGTCCATTTTTCTCTGTGGTAAAGTCGCAGGACCCTGAAACAACAACTGAAGCAACGAAAGTAAGTATTGTTGCTTGCCTTTGATTCTTATTTTTGGAATTTTCTTGTTGTTTTGTTAAGTTATGAGTGTTTTTAGTTCGCACGTGTTTCATGACACGCGCACCTCGTCTCGAAAACCTTCACAAAACAACGTCTATTAGTGTCTCCAAGATGTTTGTTATCTTTGAATAGCTAGGAAAATGTATATTCTATTTTAGAATATCTTTATATAATTTATTGTTTTTTCCAAAGTTTATGCAAAGTGCACTCGTATTTTGTAGACGAAGACTTGCATGTCAAGTGAATTATCAAATGTTGACCACTTTTCTGGAGTCTTTGTCCCTTTATTTACAATATGCTATATCTTGATAGTTCTTCTAGAAACTGCTGATTTGAGCTAACCTAGTGTTTTATGGTCCTTTGTAGCACTACATACATGTAGATGGACTCCTGTTTTTGAAACATTTCTATTCTTAATTTCAGTGTTACCAATATTACACTAGGACAAGGAAATAGAGAAAAGACTGGAGTCAAACAATGCTATCTGCTGTGGAAGGTTTCATGAGTGCATGTTGGTCATCAAAGTAAACATTCCACATAAGCTTACTTGTTTGTGAATAGTGATCAATTATTTGATCATGAATGATGAAATCTACCATGCAAAAAAGTAATCCTGTAAACTTTAACTTTCAACTTGAACAGGAGAAATTTTTTCCAGTCAAAATAAGCACTGGTTTGGAATAGCATGCTTGAAAATCAGTTATATATGAATACAGAGACAGTGAACAAACCATGGGTTATAGAAACATGAATGGGATATACAGAGTGGATGGATGAGATGTGAGAGAGGAGAGGAAAGAATACAGAGACAGTGAACAAACTATGAGCCATGGGAATGAATGGGATATACGGAGTGGATGGATGGGATGTTAGAAGGGGAAAGGAAAGCAGTTAGATAAAGTCACATTAACTGGCTTTGATACCTTAATTCCATCTCGTCATATTTACATGTACTGTTTGTATGAACTCGTGAAAAGTCCTATCAAACTAGAGTATGGCTATTCACGGAAATACAGGTGTTTCTACAATGATTTCTAAGAGTATTGAGTCTCCCAAAGTACAAGGCTTTACCTCATTGTCATTCACTTAATCTTGGTCATAGTTTTGATATTATGTTGTTAGGCCCCAAAAGTGTGCTTATGAAGTATTAACCTTATGATGATGTACAACGTTTGCTGTTTTTGTGAGGGAGGATTGAAAACGTTTTTCTGCTCAGTCATAAAGCTGCACAAAAAGTGTTCCAAACTAGTCTTTTGTCAGTAAGAAAGAGAGAGAGGGATAACTATTGATATGCACATTAAGAAAATCTCAGTGGTTGGTTGCTATTTTTAACCATTGAATAACATTTATAATATGAATTAGCCTCCTTTGTAGCCAGTGTGAGAGACACACTTCTGTTTTCCACAGTAGCCCCACTAGCATCTACTCTAACTTCAACAACATTCCCCATTGCTTTCTATTAGCCAATCAAATTGCTGTCTAACCAAGGTAATATTCAAGTTTATTATGAGCACCATTTGACCTACATGTTTTAACTAGTTTCAAAGAAAACAGCTCTCAAATGCAAAGACAATCAGATTCGACTCAGTAACAGTTTGAGGTCTTAAATTCTTTTTTCAATCATAGTGTAACTTATATCTAGATCAAAAACTTTTTTTGAATTGAGATTTTGCCAATGCTCATGGGGGAATTGTACATATACTCTAAGGGCATACCAAGTATCTTACCACAGCAAACTAATGTGTCATTCTGCTTTTTATGTGCCAGGTTAATCCTAACCCAGTCTATCCATTAGAATTGGCTGTGCCACAAAAAGCCCTAGAAAATATACCAAAAATTACCTGTTGTCTGATTAAGCATGCCATTATGTTAGATTCATCTTCAAGCATTCTTGGTTCTGGTAAATAAAATGAGACTTGAAGGTGAACTGTGGCCATATGCTTATGATTGCCATGACAAATTATGTCTTGTGATAGCCCTAGACACAGGAAACACCATTGAAATAGAAATGAATAACAAGTAAGTTCTTGTGGATGGAAAATATTAAGCAAGTTTCAAAACTGTTCAAGATATAAAAGTTCATTTCAGCACAACGTTTTTGTAAGATGACTACACAGAATAATTTTTATTTAAAGATTAGCCTGCTAACAGTGTAGTAAAGAAGTGGCTAACCAAATCAATGTTCTTTTGTTTTTGTAACATCGTAGTTTCAAAATGGCTAGATTTATTTTTTTGAAATTCATCCCACAATTAGACTTTAACTCAAAATATGATATTCTGAAGTTTAGAAAAAAAAACTTTTGAACATCTTTTGAGATCAGAAACCATTTAGCAGGATTTCCCTATAACATTGCATAATGATCAGGATTGTCATTCCTCAATTACAATCTCAAACTTTAATCATTCATACAACACTTAATGTAAAAATCTTTGGGCTACAAAGAACAAGAGCTAGTATTTGGCTGCTTTGAATATTTTCGGTTGGTGCTTTAGCCAACTGTATCCAGCCACTGTCTTTCTATCCCCCTTTTGTGTTTTGAGGTGTTAAAATGGTGGCAGGTTCCAGCTAACACTGGAATATTATGTACTTAATTATTTGGTTTTGTGCTTTTTTAGGAGACCTTGCTGATGAACAGTGATGAAAATGGAAATGTTACAAGTAAGCAAAAGTGATAGAGTATAAAACATTATTGTGTACAACATACGTAGCACTATGTTAAAAAAAGGACTTCTTACAACCAGCAATCACAGCTAGTAGGCACTTTTTCATCAGCTTTACTCTACACACAATACCCCAACATTCTGTATTTACAACACACACACAACTCGATTCATTTTTGCAAATGTGAGAAAAGTCCTTGTGTCACAAGGAAAAAATCGATTCTCATGTGTTTTCTTAGTAAGACAGGGCATAAACCTAGAACCACCCATGCCAAATTGTTGAAACTCTTCTATCAGCATCACCTCATTGTTCATATCACCAATAAGCAACACTTCTCACATATAACACAGAACCAGACATGGTTCAAACTGGAGTTGATTCAGGGAAAGATGAGCACTGTCACTGCTATGCTACCCTTGTTACCCATCAGATACCATGATTCTCCCCTGCCGGTACCCTGAATACAGAGCTGCATTAAGTAATGTCTGACAATTGATTATAGCCCAGCATTTTCCAGTTATATTGAATACAAAGCTTAATTTTACTTGGGTAGTTTTGTTTTCTTATTAGAAGGAATAGATATAAGCGGTACAGGTATTTGGGAACACTGGGGTTCATTGGGTGTTTGCATTGCCTTGTTATTTGACAGTTGAGACAAGTGCTTGATAAATGCTTGTTCTTTCTTCAGGAATTTTTCCTCTGACATCATCAGATATAAAGCAGAAAAGAGCAAAACTTAATTGTCATCCGAAAGTCAAATAATGCCACCATGAAAACATTCTCTTTACAACACCATCACAACCACAACACATGTTGTACTGTCTGTAGTATGTTGTGATTGACAAATACCAACCCACCTGGGCTGGTGTTAGTTCTGATCTACTATGATCCTGTACTAACGCCTGTCTACAGTGAAGTACTTACATCAAGTCTACACCTATGTTCCATCAGCACAGGTGAGTAAAATTTTTAGAAGATGTGCTACCACACTCCCAACTGTAAATATGAATAGAAACATTGTAAGGTCTGTTCTCATAGGTACATAAATCATTATAGGGCTGACATTTTGATTTAGTGTAGGAAAAGTAGAACATTACAAGAGTAGTTGAGTGAAAAGTTTAGAAGGGAAAATACATGTGAACAAGTGTATTTTTTCATTCCATAATATTGATAAAATGTTTTGGTCCCAGACCTGTAATGCTAACCATCCAGTACATTTAATAGATAGATTTTCTAAAATGGAACACTGAACAATTTAAGTAGGAAAAAGTAAAATTACATTTTTATCTGCTGATAAAATAGTTGCATATTAACTTTATAATTTTATAAGTTAGTATGCAAGATAAAAATAAATTACACTGTGATTTTCAACATCTTGCAATATGACTCAAAAAACCCCAATGATTAACTGATAGTAGACCACATGTTTGAACATGCAATTCACAACTATGGAGTTTGCAGAATATTGAGAATCACAGTAGCTAGAATGACTATAAACACCCTTAGTATAATTACCCAGGTGACTACAGAAAATCATACATGCTAACTGGTTGAAAAATGTCCATTACCATATTTCGCTATAATCACCTAAAGAAAAGAAATAAAAAAAGTTTTCAAATCACCTGTAGTGTAATCATACTAGAACAATTATTCACTCAAAGCTCAGTGGTTTATTGACTAAATCTCTGTATAATATTCACTGATTTCAATAACTTAAGGTTAATAATTTGTTCAATTATATCTTAGCTTTTGAATCTATAAAGTATGAGAATGAATAACTTGAGGAAGAAATTTGATTGATCATGACACCAAGGGTAATGGAAGAATGCCAGTGTTTTATGGATCTAATGTTGAAGGCAAGGTGGAGTTGGAGTATGTGGTATTTCCCTTGGGATGAGTATGGGTATGTAAATATGGATTTTAAAGTGTTGAGCTGGTCTTGATGCTAAAGATGGGATGGGTTTTTGTTTTGTATGGTTTGTGTAGTGTTGATTAGTCTGCCCTCTGAAGTGAATACATTGATTTGGGGGAGTGGTGAAGTTAGTCTGTGTGACAAGTATTTGAATGTGATGACAGTAAACTGATGCCTTTAGTTGAAGTACAGTTTATCCTGTCTTGTTATGATCCTGTTGCAGACAAATGGTACCTATTATTCTTTATACTTACAGTGAGAAACTAGGCTATTTTAATAACATTATTATTATAAACAGTAACATAAAACTCCTAATACAACAACTGAAGTAAGGAAAGTGTTCCCTATCAGGTTCAAAAATAAATCTCTTTTTGTGAACTTTTGATTTGCAAACAAGAACAAACTAAGAGAAGTTGGCACCTCTTGACTACTGTGTGCATGTTGAGGATGGCTCTACTGAGATTAAAGTTTACTACAAGTCCATCCTTATTGACCAGAACCTTGATGTCAACTGTCCCACCTCTTCAAACATTAGGAATGACTGTTTAACAGAGAGAACAAACCCACTGATCGGAAGAAGGTAACTGAACTAGAACAAGAAAACGTTTTATTTAATGTAACGACTAACAACAAACACCCTTCCAAGAAGATACTAAACCATCCTTGACTCCACAAGATGGCACTTGTAAGACACGTTTACTCCACTGTACCTAAAGAGTGTGTCTGAGAAGCTGTCCAAAGATTTCAAAAAGCAGAGTATTAACAGCTACTGTACCACAAGCCCTTAGACACCTTACGGTTTTGATATGGACTGTACTTTTAAAGGACCCACCCCTTTAGGAAAGAACTGTGATAAAGAATGTATGAGATAGATTGCAACTGTGTCAGAACTACATGGGAGATGTAGCAAGGAGTTTTAACACCAGAATTAAGAGCATGAAAGCACAGGACATATTGCTTTGACAGCAGCAGGGGAGCTGGCCATAATGTTAACAGTCATGCATACAGTTATTGAGAGCCATTGTGGACACAGGATTAAGTTCAAGTTTGCTGTAACACCCTACAAAGATTGGAAAGGTCAGATTTGATGCCACACTACACGGCCTCAACAGAAATCAAGGATATCATCTTAGTGCCATCTAACATGACATGTCAACATCTGCTGTACCACATCATGCACTTGAGAAAGACTCTGCCAGGGCAGTTAAATACTTGTGGTAAGAGTTCTATTTTTGAGCCTGATAGGTACTTTTTCCTTACTATTCATAATATTTTAATATTATTGTTTGATTTAGTATTTGAATGTAGTAATGTTATGTTTTGAGTTGAGAACCCCATTTCACTAGGTGACCATACTAATATTATGAAACTGGTGCTGTAGGCAAATATGATCATGGTAAACAATAGCTATCTTCATTAGCACCACCATGGCATATGGTAGCTGGGTTGGAATCCCAGAAGTTTGGAAATTAATTTTTCCAACTTTTATTTCCAAAGGTCTTTTGCCTCGTTCCTAAACGCTATAGTTTATCCATTATTTATCATTCATGTATTTGTGCCATACGGTCCAGATATTCATATTGTAGCTAAGCTTATCATAGCCATATAGATTTACATGGCGTTCTAAACTTCATTTAAGTATACATCATTTATCAGTGAAACAAAACCAAAATCTATAATTGTCCTAATTGTAGCTATGTTGTAGCTATACCTTGGGAACTGAATCCTCTGACATAGCTAGCAATATTGGCCCTTTGAGGCTCAGTAATCCCATGCTGAGTAATTCACTGAGAGCAACTGAATGAACATTGTGATTCTGATAGGTGAACTTTACTGGAGTGCAAGCAAACATTTGACAACCTGTTTGACAGATTGCAGTAAAATTACAAAAAATTGAAACCACTGGTTACACACATGTTGTTTTAGTCCTTCACCAGAAGTGGCTAATATAAGAGAATCACCAGATTTAACGTTTGCTCTCGAGTACAGACACTTTGAGCATTTACTGCAAAGGGCCTAATTGTTTCACTGATATGTGTTCTGTGCTCTGGTCACAGAAAATTATATAATAGAACAGTGTTGCGAAACTCACCAACCCTATACATGATGCAGAACAGTGCTAAGTTTATTAACATGATGTTGAACCTTAAGAAACAACGTCAGTAGGTAGTGACCTTGGGTTTTTAGGGGTCATCACGAGCTGAGGTAACCATTCCTCGGGGAGTGCCTATTAACCATCTATCAAGGTTAGTTGATAATATACCACTTAGCTGAGAGCTAGTTAACAAGGTAGTCCACTGCTAAACAAAAAAAAAATCTTGAAATATTCCAAGTAACATAACTTTTAAGAGGCCAACCATTAGCATGGTTGAGAAACACTCCATCTGACATCTTTCAGGAAACTGGACCGTATTCCCTTCTAGCTTCTGTAGATAATTCAATGAAGCACATATAAGACTCACTGAGAGTTAATCTAATGGTATATATTCAGAGCATTCTATCAGAATCAAAATAGCTTTACTTGAATTAGTAAGCTGCTAACATGGCAGTTATTGATTTCGTTCTGCTGATTAGTGCCATGCCTTAAAGTGCTCTTAGATATATACTCAGAAAACGATTAAATTTATGCCACAGTATGGTCATTCTAGCCCCTGTTGCCCCTAAAATCTTATAAGTTTATTTATAATTTTTAATTACTTTTCAATGCAATTTAAACAACAATCTCAAAGTTTTGGTTAACCTGGTTCAACCTGGAAGCATTCCCTGGGAAGAAAGTTATTGCAGGGCCTCTAGAGAAAATAAAGTAGACGTTGAAGATGACATGTAGTGACCAAATGAGAAAGAAACCTTCCAGGTTGTCAAGAAGGAGAACAAAGAAAAGATTTAATATTGCAATTCCAATTTTTTTGGGTGAAGAAACCAGAACATGGAGAAAAAGAGCAAGACAATGGGTTTTCAAGCCTCAACAAGTAGCCTTCCAGAAACCATTTTCCAAGTTATTGTGGTGCCACAAGATGGTCAAGATAAAGAAATCCTTCTAGTGCAGTTCGACTCACTGATTTAAATGCTTATCATGACAAGGTGAAGGGAAGTGAAAAGAATGAAATCTCAGTCCTTCTGACAAAGAAACACTAAAGTTTGAAGACAGTCATAGTTGAACAAGTACCAGTATGTTTTCATAATGCACAAGACAACAAAAGCAAGGCAACAAAAGAGAGACACCAGTAAATTGAAGACAGCCATAGTTGAACAAGTACC
>JAABNW020094669.1:0-12878 GCA_015164035.2 Radianthus crispa
CACAGCTCAGGATCGAATCAAGATTGGTTTTTGTGGAGGGAGGAAAACCAGAGAACCCGGAGAAAAACCCTCGAAGCTCAGGAGAGAAGCAACAAACTCAACTCACATATAATGCCAGGAGCGGGTATCGAACCCGGGACCATAGTGGTGAGAGGCGAGCACTCAGATGATGATAACACTGATGATGATAACACTGATGATGATAACATTGGTGAAGATGATGAAAATGTTGGAGGAGGATAATGGATGGCTTTATTTGCAGGAAATGAAAATTAGGGACTGTTCATTATTTTATTTTCAGGAGGTGGCCAGTGTTTAGTTTACTAAAAGCACCATTAAAACGTGTACCCCCTCAAATATCAAAATTCAAAAAATGTACCCCCTCCGCTGTGGCTTCCTTTGAAAGCCATACTTTTCCCTATTTTACCAACATTTTACTAAAATTTACCCCCATTTACAGACTGCTTTGAAAAACGGCCCCCCCCCCCCCCCATCAAAACACCGCCCCCTCCTGACGATAATCAACAAACAGTCCCTTAAAACATGAAGTTTAAAAGTATAGAAATTCTATGTCGAGATAATACTGCTGCTAGTCTAAGGATATGTGGTCAAAATGTTTGCTTACGAGTCTTCCTTATTCGATTTTAAAATCCTAAAATCTTAAATTCTTCTGGTTGCTAACCCAACCTTTTAGCAAAGATCATCCATTTCCCTGTTGTGTATTTGTACTTGACGGCCAGATCCTTCAGGGTTTCTGCACTAACAGTTTTCACAGACTTCTCCAAGCCTCTCCACTCGCTCATCATGGCAGAACAGCCAGCGTTCCCTTCCTCCTGCTGCTCTTCCTCGTGTTCTCTCTGTTTGTAAGGTACATATATCCATGCAGCTTCAGTATTTTGTACCTTTGAAGGTCTGTTTCTAGTCAGGAACGCTTCAATAGGCTCTTCCCCGTCATATTTTCTCCAAACTACGTTCCCCATTCTGTTCTGATCCTCGTTTTAAAATCCTGTTGACAGCAGCCACAGGAAGCCCAAGCCTTGATGGAGTGAGATTTGACGTCACACTAGAACACAGGCAGCCCAGCATTTGATGTTCTAACTGTGTTCATTTTTTTTTTTTGGCAAAATAACGCTAATTTTTAATAAATTTAGGCTGAAACTATGACAACTTTATTAGAATATGCTCTTTGATGTGAAAGATGAAAATGGAGGTGAAAGTTTTAAGCTAAATATAGAAATATTGGTTCCTTTGTAATGATGGTCTACATTAGGTTTTTTCATTACAGTGTTAGGTGGTAAACGGCAATAATCTGCCATGGATGGAAGCGCGCATGAGCACGCAGGCCAGGAGGAAGGTGGGCTCGGGCTCGCCCCTTGTTTTCATCTCTCAGTAAGTTGCACCCAGAGCAGTTGTATCATGTACATAAACTGTGGTAAGACTATTGATGGTTTATGCTCGTACTACTTAGTTAAACTACTTTACGACAAAACATTAGGCAACTTTGGTTTTTTTCCCAAGTCAAGCAATTGTGTCTCTATTGGAATCACTCCGGGTCTTACAAGGCTGTAGTGGTTTTTCTAGGATCTTTTTATGCGCTTTGCCTTCGAATAAAACCAGGATCGAACTCAATCGACACCGTCCCACATTCACACATGCGCAGCTTTGGATTACAGTTTGCTTTAGAAACGGCGTTACTGATTTGTACTCTACGTTGACACGATGAAACGAAATGAAGTCCCCTTTTTTCTATTTTATTAAAAATGAATAATTCCATCGTGGAGATCATCGAGGCCCAATTTCAGATCAGAACTCATTTAAAGTAGCAGTAATTATTATAGCTTACAGAAAAGTGTTTACATTTTTGTCTGCGTAGTCCTCCTTTGTTCTATCCAGGGTGTAGTCAGATTCTAACCATTAAAAGGCGCGCTATTTTCTCGCATATCCGCTTCATTTGTCCCCCACGGCGTACAGCCCGTGCCGACATGCCGGAGTTCAAATTAAGATGTTGATTATATGACAAGCAGAATAGCTCAGGAAAATCGTTTGCTTGCGCTTCCTCCATCTCCTTTTAGGAAAAGCCTCAAAACACCAACACACTTCACGTCATATATTGAATCTGCGTAGAAGTCTTGTAATTGCTCAATCAATGTTAACGCATCATGGAATACCGGTAAATAGAATGAGTATGCCTAACGGCCAGGCCTACAGGCGTCAAGAAAGGTGGAGATTCTTTGTGATCTTCATAAAAGACTGGCCTTAAATTGATAGACGTTGGCTGATCCGAGATCCTTTTTCTGATATATTTTTTTTTACATTGAGCATTGAGCATACTTCTGGCAGAGAACATGTATTTTATGGTTGACCGACTCACGTTAGTCTTTGAATTCATTACTTTGGATTGAAACCTTTTGCTTTTCTTAACACTACAAACAATGTTCGTAGTAAATGCGGGAATGAAGAGAAAATAAATGAACAAAACAGCAACAACAAAGCATTAGCCTGGCGTCCACCATCACCCCGAGGTGGCCTGATACTTCCATGATCTTCTTTTGCTCTGCTAATCTTAGTTCTGGAGTTTGTATGACTGACTCTTTGTTCTTCTTGACTTTGCGCTAATAAGTTAAACTGACGGAACGTAAGCCGCGCGGTATACCCATGACAGTTCTCAGTTTAAGCTTTTGGTAAAGAAAAATATACATTCTTGGCTAGTTGGCATAACTGCATCGTACAAGCAGAATCGCTCAGCCTGGCGGGGGGGTATTCTATAGATTGCGTGCTGTTACAAGTATTCTTGAACGGTTTATTTTAGCGATTGGCCAAGACTTCTAATGAAGAAGGCAAACCTTACAGAATACACGACAGAGCAAGACAAAAAGACTGGCATTTGGCCTCGGGTGGCTCAGAAATCCTTGAAGATGAATCAGTGATCAGAAGAGAAACACAGATTCTTTGAATCCTCGGGAGAAATATCTACAAGGCATTTTCTAGACACCGCTAAAATAGTTCTGAAAAAGTAGGGAAAATGAGAAAGCTAGTCCATCATGACGTACTGGAAGAGTTAGGCGACTGCGTTTCCATTTGTCTTGATGTGGATGGGAAAGCCCATTTGTAGACTTCTGCCTGGTGTCAGTTTTTCTGTCATGGTAAAAGCAAATCGAAAAACGAAGCCCTAAAAATGCATGTATGAATTGTTGTTAATAAAATGGTTTGACATCGATGGGAAATTTCAGTGTGGCACCTGCTCCGATTGGGTCTTGCAAAGCTTGTGAAATTTTCTTGCTGACAATAGCAGCGAAATCCTATAGCCCAGAGATGCTATAATCAATGCCAGCTGCCAGAAACACAATGACCAAGTCAGGCAAACCGATGGCGAGCCTTCGAGTGCACTTTTTAGCTAATACTACAGCTGAAGTCAACACTGGTTGAATAATCTGAAAATTTACCAGTCTTTGTCAAAGATTATCTTAATCCTCGGCCAGTTTATTCCGCTAAAACAGAGACTTTCGATTTTCTGCACTCGGGACGCCGAAAAGTTAAATTATTTAATCAAAAACTGTGCAGTTCAAAGTGTCAAGCGGAGTTTCTTTACTATAAGGAGGAATTATGATTTCAACTTCAATTGTTTGCTCACCGAAATGTATCCTTCTCAGGCTGGATCTTCAAACAGATAGTAAAATATACGAGGTTATTGAGCAAATGTCAGTTAACAACGTAATACTTTGTCAGTAAAACCTTGACTAACGAGGCTCCTAGAAAGAAAATCCTAAAACACTCTACTCAGATCATCGACGATATCACAGTTGATGTCAAAATAAAAATCACAAAATTCCGGTTTGGTCCGGATACGAAAAGTATGGAGCCACATCGTCGATGACTCTTTGACTGTTCCAAGGCCTAATGGGCCTAATCGTGCGCTATTATTGAGTATATTATGCTCAAAAGTCAACGATCAGTATTTTGGTATTGTTAAGTAGGCCAATCCGGTGGGATTTCAAGAAGAAACGGCCAAAAAAGCCGGATCGTATTTACCTTCTTAAGACAGGTGGGATATAATCGTTGATTTTAAGCAATCGATCTTAGAACTCCTACTAAACTACTGGGCTTATTGAAGTGTCAGTATTCGTGTATTCGTTGCTTCCCGCAGTTCTTCAATAGAATTAAGATGAACAGAAATGGCCTTGTCCTGGGAATTTCACAGTGTGTATTTAATTCAATTCGATTAATCTTCCACTTTGATCAAATGGGCGCGTCGTCTTGTAACTAGTTAAGAAATAATGTCGAAGTGACGCTTTGATTTGAATCAGTGTCCATGACTAAGCCCAATCCAGTAGAATGAAGATATATGCTAGTATCATGCCACATTGTTTAATCGATGCATGATTAAAAACTACGTTTCTATTGCTTGTCAATGTTGTGGTTAAGGAGACGACGCCATAAAAAGTAAAAATATGAACTGCTACGAAATTCAGTTTCATTTCCCTTGATTTGTGATGGAACAACTTAAAGAAATCTTGAATGTTGAGTGAAAAAGGAATCTTAATTTGGAAAGTTTTTCGGTTGAGACAAATAAAACTCATTTCACCTCCAAAGGCCACTCAATAAACATTCCAAACCAGGAATCTATTCTTTCATATCAAAGTACTATTCAGACAGTTTAATTTCTAGCATCATGGAAAGACGTCCTGAAAAGTGTTACACGTAAAGGCCAGAACAAATGTTCATTTGAACCTAATCAATGTCTTGAAGCTTTGTTCGGGGTACTTTAAACTTCTCATTTTAGCACGAAATGTGCCATAGAAATGGGTAGAAATCGTTATCCTTCCTGATGTACCATACACACAGTCACATATGATTGAATATGCTATTCCACAGTTAACCATGTTTGTCTCTTAGTAAGTAAAGTAAATAAAAATCAAAATGAGGCTAATTCAGTTCAATAGCATTTCATGATGCTAGATTTTATTCGTTAAAGCAAGACATCAAAAGACAATTGGTTTCTGTCAAAAGATGTTTTTTGGACGACTGCAAAAAGCACCCTGAGGAACTACGAACTAATTATCAGATAAGTCTTCTTCTTCTTCCCCTCACACGGAACACACATCCAACTCGAAATTAGCCGAGTGAGACAACAAATACGAACAGCATGATGTCTAGAAAGTTTTGAAAATACTTTGGAAAAAGGCTCTTAACAACTAGGATCAAGAAAACACCATCCTAAACAAAGTTCGACCGCTTTATGTACTCGCTTACTTTTGAAGAGTTTGAGCAGGAATACAAAAGGCGTCTCGACAGCACGTTGAGGAGCCGACGGTTAGCCATACGATTTTCCTGGCCCTTACTGGGACGTCTGATTCCACTGTTTTCAGGACAATAGAAGATATGGAAGTTCAAACTTTAGGGCGGAGTACCTCTTGGACAGCTGGGTGTTGATATGTATTCGTTTGTGGATCAAGGCCTCCCAGTAGATAGGTGTTGGATTTTCCCTTTTACGGCATGGTGTATTCAACAATCTTCCTTTAGCAAATCAAATAGTGCTCGTGGATGGATGAAAAACCTTTAAACCATAGTGTCGAGCGGAAAATCACTTGTTAATCCCTCGAGACCAAACCGAGTCGTGCCTTCACAATAGGTGATCAGATTTTAAACAATTATTGAAATAGTGTTGTTTTCCTTTGACATAACAACAGTTGGATAAGACAGCAACCTAGTAACGGGAGCTATAGGATCACACGTGCCAGTGTCCAATAAATACTCACCTCACAATATTTAGGGGAAAAGCTCATCGAATATAGACAGCATAGCATACTATTGTGGCAAGCTAGTCATAA
The DNA here is from genome assembly GCA_015164035.2 of Radianthus crispa. Lineage (NCBI taxonomy): Eukaryota > Metazoa > Cnidaria > Anthozoa > Actiniaria > Stichodactylidae > Radianthus > Radianthus crispa. The sequence goes on from JAABNW020094669.1 coordinate 5,829, forward strand.
TTCAGTCAATGGTCTTTAATACACTTTACAAGGGACAACATTATTGGAATTCAAGTAAAAAGCCTGGACTATGATGTTGCAGAAGACAATCATGAAGGCCACAAATAAGAACAATTAAATACGAATTCTGGCCTCCAACTTGAAAATTTCACATTTAAAGTTCAGTTGATAATTTGGGTTGGATCGGCTTGCTCTTCTTCTCTTTCTAGTGTACTTTAGCCAAGTAGTTCAAAATTAGGATTTTTGTTCTTCAAATGGGCCAAACGGAAAGTGACTTCACTCAACGAGAATAAAAACAAAAAGCAAAAACAACGACCCAAAAAGGTGTCTGTAAGAAAATAACAGTGTTCAACCATCATGAAACAAAAAGAAGAAATTCAGGACATATATATTTCTATTTTGACGAACGTAGCCTCAGTACTTCTTGCTAAACAAACCTGACACGAACGCGCACTGATCAATCAACTAGACGAAACTGGAGTTTAAAACGTGTTAGCATCATTCGTTGAACTATGAAAATCAGTACTAAATGCTGTGAGTAATGAGAGGTCAAAAAACCAAAAGAAAAGACCGTAATTCCTTATGAACAAAAATTGTTTTTTTTTTCTTTTTCGCTAGACTAGTTTTTCCGACGTGTTTTGAGAGTCGTAGGCTCCATCCGACGCTTAGTCTCTGCTTCCACAGTCTGAAGAAAGGAAATATGAAAGAAAAAACGAAGAGATGGATGAAACATATTTTGTTGATAAAGAGCTGTATTTGGGAATGCCAAAACTCGTCCTTTTGAAAACCTTCTTGAAATGGAATCCGACTTTGACCTCGAGAAACCGCAGTTTGGATGCAATCAATACACCACAAATATATTCATCAGAATTCACTTTGATGAACTCCAAATGGACTCCTTTGACATTCTTCGAGTTTGAATAAAATTTGCTTTGAGTATTGTTTACTCCTACCTTTTTGAGAAGGTATATGTTCAAAGGTTTGTTTCAAAGTAATTGTTGTGAAAGTTGGATTTTACACAGAAACTTTGTACTGAGGAATTTCACGATTTAGCTAACCCCCTGGTTTGACGGCCAAGATCAAATCGGGGTTTTATTTCAATGAAATCATTCATTCCATATTGTCATTACACTCTTTCTTACTCTTGTCAAGATTCGTTTACTCGCTCGCATGTCACAAACGGATTCGGTTTTCTGACAATTCCAAATTCACTCCAATAAACGACTTTGCGATGGTCATCAGGGAGAAATAATCATCTCCACTGAATAGCAAGCGAAAAAAGCAGAGATTTGTTCGATTTCCTGAATAAGGAGAATAGCGCGTTTATCTGTTAACGATAAAGTTTAGGATTATAAGTATGCGACCTCCCTAAGGAATGTTTTCCTATTTTTTCTCGAAGTGATTTATTATGAAATTTAGAAATTCGAGTCACTGTGCAATATCATGAGTCGGCTCCAGATTTTGGGCATGAAAGATGAAGTATTTCTTAAAGCATTTTGTAATGCTGAAGAAGAAGAAGAAGAAGACAATACGACCGTGTGGCACCTCACAGAAGGGTTGCTTGGCATGTTCGTTGGTGAGCTGGGAGTCTGGGACAGCTGAGAGTAACTCTATACCGACTTGTTGGGATATTATGCCCAGGTGAGAGAACACTTAATCTATAGTCTAGGCCACTTAGAACTGTTAGAACAACAGAGATTGCTTAAGATGCATTTTGAACAATTATGTTACAAGATCTTGAATCCTTAAGTGATTAGGTAATCAATCTGGCCAAAATGAACTCGGAGCTTGTTCAGGTAGAGTTCTCTCAAAGGAAAACTGTTACAAATGGATTGCACAGAATAAGGAATTTAGTTACATAAAGAACAAAAAAAAAACGACGTCTCGTGACTGATTAAGTTGGGAAAGGAATGCTTCGTCGTCTTCTTCTTCTTCCGTCCTTTTCTTCTTCTGCTTCTTCTTCATCTTCGTTTTTTTACTACTACTTCTTCTTCTTCTTCGTCTTCATCGTTTTCTTCTTCTTCTTCCTTTTCTTCTTCTTTTTCCTCTTCTTCTCTTTATTCTTTCTTCCTTAATTTGATGAAAAATGAGTTCTAAATCGGTTTCGAATATCAACCTGCTCACAAACTGCACAGGGAACCCAAAACTTTGAACACATTAAATCTGTGGTTTTGTAAGGATTTTGATGATGCGTGAAATGTTATTAGGCTTGACTAATCAAGTTGAGATTTTCCCTTAATTTACTCTTTTCACCAAATCCAATCTGGCCCGGCCTCGGTTCCGTGCCGCGCGCCCAAACCATTGAACACTGGCTAGACTATCATGGATTCCCAAACAAATCCAATACTAGAGGTGCCACGGGCATTCACGGTTCTTGGACACTGTTAATTTATTTGCCTATACAGTACAAGACAAAGCAGACACGAATTGTTGAGTGTTGGGATATGGCAAGAACTTGGATGAGCTCATGAGCAAGCGACATGGACTAACGCATTCTGGCGTTTGACACCAAAAGTTTGAAAATACTACCAATCACTTCAAACTCGAGACGTTTTTTTTAGGAAGAAGAATTCGTGGTTTGAACATTCAAAATAGAATCATGTAAACATCATTAGATTTTGGTTTGAAAAAAATATCCTCATTGTGTATTGAACAATAGAGATTGTTTTCTTAATACTTCCAAGTGGCTATGACTATCACAAACGACGGTATTGTTTAATCTTCGACCTTGTCTGTGCATTTTTTCGCTAGTTATTGTACGCGTTAACTACGTTAGTGTTCTCTCCACGTGCACGGCTCAAAAACAACGACAACCTTACTTCCTTTAAAACAACTAAGTTCCTTCACACAAAATGAATGAACAAAAATGTCGTCAAAACATGGCTCGATCGTGTTAGTTTGAACTAGAAGTTTAAAAAGGAATTATTGATAATCAAGAACTCAAGTAAATATTAGATTAAGCTTTAAGCCTCATTAAAGCCTTTCTTTTGCACATGGTTGGTCTAATTTGTTCTGTTCTAAGACAACTAAAGGATGGACTATGTGTATTGTTCGTTCCCCCAGCCCTCTTCCCTCCCATTGGGGCTTGTACGTTCGATTACATTCAAATGAAGAACTCTGTTTTCTTCCTAGGGTATTTTGATGTTCTACACCCATGGATCGTGACGAGACTGTGGCCTTGTAATGATTGGCTTTGTTAACGTTGCACGCCAGTAATTGGCTATGTTTGTCGGCTCCCTGAGTCTAGTTGTATTGTATTAAGAGCCCATACTAAAGAACTGGAGTTGATTGTGATTAATCCAAGGCTATCAAACGAACCGGTAATGCACGAGCCAAGCCATACGAGATCTCTAAAAACCCAGTAGAACAACCAATCATATTAACATATTTTCTCGACAACCAAAAGAGAATTACACCCATCCAAGACAACACCATGATGTGCTCGCTAGTTAATGGTATTTCAATAAGGACCATCTTCATATCATTATCCCGTGTGCCAGTACGGGGCCTTAACGATGTACGGTGGCGAGGACCGCCCTAGATCAAGTCAAGATAGTAAGCCAAGAACCCCCTCTTTTGATCGTGTCAAATGAAGTGGTCCCGAATTGAGAAGACTTTTGTTCAGTGAAAGCAAACACCGTCAAAGAGATCTATTATTCGCGCACAGATGCAAATTAGCAAGTAATGAATGCCCAGATTGTTTGCGATGTGTTTCTTTTTTGTGTATGAAGCGATAAAACTGAATAAGAGCGGTTGGTCTTTTCGGTCGAGCCCTATATAACTGACATTGCTGGACTAGTGAGTTCACATCAGTCAACTGACGTGAACCTGAGCCAACAAGCCATCATTTACCTACGCAAGTCTACTGAGGGGATCTCACGTCGCATCGCTATTCAAGCTTACATTTTTAACAAACTTTAAAGACTACATCAGCTCTCCACTGTAATCCAACGAAGACACACTGCTTCAACACCAACAGACTCGGGAGTTTTGAAACAGAAACAGAAGGTAAGGAGAGGAGAACTCTTTGTTAAGGCTTTTATTTCACATTTTACGTAAGAAACGACATCATGCCTGTGTTTTTCTCCTGGTAACGGAGACATTTTTATTTTTGTCTCAATCGAATGAAATTTTACAAAAAATATAGGAGGAAATGATCTTTGGAAAGCTAGGCATTTGTTTTCGAAGACTGTATTATCCGAATAAAAAGCTCGTAGAGAAAACGCTTCAAATCAGCAGCCGATGTAAGAACCATGACAGAATAGCCTATTTGGTCAAGATGTTTTACTTGTTGGATCAATCCCTCGGCAGCCCACAATCGTGCGTAACTTTAAAAAATCCACGAGTAAACAATCAGATAATAGAGTTCAGTAAACGGTTTATTAACTCAACATGACGGTTCTTGTGGGCGCATAGTACAAGAACAATCAACAATGAACCTAGATCTGGTATTGTTCCAACTGTTAACTTGGACGTAACGGAACAATTCCTGTGATTTGATCGCACTAGCTTAGGAGCACGTGTACTCTTGCCGTTCCTTTCCATAAAAAGCAAATGCTCCGATTCAAATCAGCACAGATATCGTCTCATGATAAAATGACTTGGATGTGTTGGATTGTTGTCTTTTTTGTGTGTGATTTAAGTTTTTCTGAGTCACTAGTCAACATTTTAGCTCGTTTTGAATGCAATGAAGATCATCATTCTAACGATGATTTTTATCAAAGATTTGAAAATACGACTTGGTACATACTTCATATTTCATAACCTCATTCTCTCGCTCATTAACTTTAAACCAAGATAAACTTGATTTGTGTGGAGATTTTGCTTTTCACATTTTCAGTGGAGGATTTCCTCGTGTTTGTTGTTCAAAGAAGTGAGTGTTTTTGTCATTTGCCTTTCAGGTCCAGAATGAGTTCCAGCCTGTCAGCAAACACGCAGACCAACATGGCTCTGTCATTACCAGTCAATGGAGTTTACCCAGGATTTCATCCACCCAAAGTCTCTTGTAGTATGTCCTTCTGGCCTAGTAATGGTTGCCATTTAAACCTCCGAGGAGAGACAAATGAAAAAGGATCGCACTCAGGCGGCTTGCAGAGGTAATTTACTGAATAATAACCAGTAATCTTCTCAAATTCTAGAGGAAAAACTGAAATCCTTATTTCAGTCTAAAAATGTTGTTTTTTAATCTATTTTGAGAATTATCTTCTACATGTCGTATTTGTGATATGAAACTAAAATGTTTCTTTGACATTAACTGATCGTTGATTCATCAGACTAACCAATATGGTGATACTTGTTGATTTGAAGGCCGAGTACGTCCAAAGAAGCTAAAGGACCCAGTGAGAGTTCCATGATATTCCACGCCACCCCGTCGGCGTTACCTTACAGCCTTTTTCCAAGCCATCCCAGATACCTGCCATCCAATGCCATCCACGCTGCTATCTTCCCCACTGACCTGTGTCCAAGCTACCCTTCTATACCCCCAGTATTCAGCAGTGGTCTACCAATCATGCCTAGGGCTTCCTACCCCTCGTGTCCTCCATTCCTCAAACCAACCTCCAGCAGCAGAGCAAGATACGATGATTCCAATCCCGAGGGACCCAAAAACTGTCACATCTGTGGCAAAACATACGCCAGACTCTCGACTCTCAGACTCCATCTAAGGACCCACAGTGGTGTCAAGCCATATCAGTGTATGGTGTGTCTAAAGTCCTTCACTCAAGCCGCTAATCTCACTGCACATTTTCGTATACATTCCGGTGAAAAGCCATTCAAATGCCGAGTATGTGAACGCCAGTTTTCGCAGTCATCGTCGGTCACCACACACATGCGCACTCACAATGGCGAACGACCTTACAAATGTAAAGTTTGTTCCAAAGCTTTTGCAGATAGCTCAACGTTAACTAAACATGTTCGCACTCATACAGGCGAGAAACCATACCAGTGTGAGATTTGCCTACAAAGGTTTTCCCAATCAGGGAATATGAATCGGCACAAACGTATTCATAACGAAATGTAAATAATATCAAATTTCAAATCAAATTTACTTATTAACAAAACTAGGCAATTGTAAATCTACCTTGAAAGGTATTCAGGATTTTTCTTCAGTGAATACATATGAATAACGGTCATATTCATTTCAAATCAATGCACCCTGTGATGTACATTTTCCATTAAGGCTGGTTTACAGCCTGCAGTTTTCGCGAACAGCATGCAATTTCGCCCAAGGTGTTTTGCAAAACCAATCGCAAATAACTGAGTTGTAGAGGCGTAGTAGTTATTGTGTGCAACAGTTGTTAAAGTGAAGAAAAATCAATTCTTTTAAACTTGGCTTTACTCTGACAACATCAATATCCATACCCGTATTGTGTTTCACGAATTGAAAAATATAAAGGGGATATGAAATCCTTTCTTCCATGAAATCTCTCTCGATATAAATGCCATTGATATTTATAAATAAATTTAAGAAATTTTTATAGATAGATAAACATTCTTGCTCATCCCAAAATATCTATTACGAGACTCCGCTAAACAAGTATTTTATCTAATATATTATATATATCTATATGATATCATATAAGAATAAAAGGAAAACCACGAGAGGCAACCACATAGCAACTGCCAGTAGTATTTAATAGAAAGTTTCGGCCTTCGGCTTTGTTCAGCTCTTTCATATAATGTCATGTGTATATATTTGTAATCGAAAAGAACTATAGGAAGATTAAAAAAGTTTATCCTTGAAGTAGTATCAGTTCTTGTTTTCTCTATTCCTGTTTAGCTCATTTCAAAGCGAAGTCTCGAGCACGATCAGCTCCAGCTATACAAGTTCACCTAAAACCAAGTCAATAACTGTCCTGGGATCTCAAGATGTGTCTACCCTAGTCTTATATTCAAACTCGTTAGAACTGATAGCTTCCTGAATTAATGTATCTTTCCACCATTATTTTCGTTTGCATATATATGTTTTTACTCAAGGGAACAAGCGGGGGGAGGGTTAAATGATGGCGACAAAGTGGCTTAATTGTGACACACGAACTCTTAATATTGGCA
>JAABNW020094780.1:0-16012 GCA_015164035.2 Radianthus crispa
AGTTTCGTTGCATTTGAAGCCTTCTATGTAACTCCATAAACCCAGTGGGAGGAAAATGGACGATTGTGACCATCGTGGCTATTTTTAACTTGAAGTGTGGGAACATTGAGGTAGAACAATTAGCTGAGCATGCGCTCTGATGACCTGGTCGCAAGATTCTGGCTTCCGGTTTATAGGGTTTCCCAGAGCCTTTGATTTTTCGTTAAAGTTGAGAAGACTCTGGGTACGAGAATGTGCTCTCAGCAGCTAGCGTTATTCAATAACGCCCATCCTACCACCATCAAAAGAAACCCAATTCGAGACAACAAAACTTTAATTCGTTATATTCCTTGCTGAACTCCTGTTCAAATACAATATTATGATTTTAAATCTCTTTTTAAGTAATAAATAATGGATCAAAAGGAAAAGAGAATCTTGGTGTGCTCAAAGCTCGAGCGGAAAGTTGTTTTAGTCGCATAGAATTTCGACGTTGTCCTCAGTTAACAGAAAAAGAAACCTAGATACACAAGACTACCGAAACCACAGAACGAACTGTTACGAGAGAAGAATAATGGTGATAACCTTAGAAGGAGAGCGAGATATAGATTTTACTCAAGATTTTTGAAAGATTGAAAAAGTCCAAGTTCCGCGGCGGAATTCCAGGACGCGAAAATAGCGAAGTTTAAAATCTACACCACATTTTTCTTTAACATAGCTATTCAAACGTCCAGAATCTTTCCCAAAAATAAGTTAAATCCGTAGTAAGACCTTTTTAGATGGAACGAGATATTACGGAAAAAGGGTCTGAAAGGGGTGGCAACTCTTCAATGACCTTCCGCATAAATCAATCACAAAGCTTGTCGAAAACAGATAATCCCCTCATAAGAAATTCCTTAAGCACTTAGTTTTGTCTTTTCCAGACAAATTCAGACGTGCAGAGATATGCTTCGGCTTCCGTCAAAAAGAAAAAGGTATGATATAATCAATGTCCCTTAAGCGTGTGGAGTGTTGCATAGTGCGCACTTTACCCCATCCCAAAGGTTTCGAGAATGCGCTCCTCTCATACCTTGTGCCCACGGAACAGCGCAATACCTAATGTGAGAGTCTGTTTCTAATCGACGGAAGCCGAAGCTCGAAGGCTCAAAAGTTCTTCGAACTTTTCGGATTTTTAGTAGATTGATTTAAGACAGACATGGCACTGTGAATATATTATTAGTGGGTACTAGAGTGGGTTTTTTCTCTCACTACCAAAGAGCAATTGTTATTTTTAGACAAGACCAAGCAATCAATGCAAAGGCTGGCAAGAAGGAAAACTTTGCGTCAAAATTTAACCTGATTTTCAAGATCGGCCATCAAATGTACTGTACAATTCAATAAAAACCTGACAGAAGATCCACTCCATCTTTGCAAAACAAGTTCAGTGAGCCATCAAAATATTCAGGGTACTCCAAAACGCGAGGTCTCACGTCGAAAGTTTCGAAACTTTTCTCTTTTCATCAATTTCTTCATTTTTGTAAACTATATTCTCCACGCTTGAGCTGGTCAACTCAGGATAGGATATCTACATCTGGAATCAAGACAAATAGACTACGCTTCTAATACTTTATACTTGATTAAGTCACAACTAGGGATTGCTAAATTCTGCTTGAGCTATATTGTGCCGGTAGCGAAGGAATCATGTCCAGCAGGTATTGTCTGTCTGAATCGGAGACAATACTGTGATGATGTTGAGGTTTGTGAGAGGAGTGGTGATGCTGTGTCATATATGGATGCCACCGCACATCTCCATGTCTGCGGGCGACCTCCATTTCTTGTTGTTGCTGTTGAAGGTGTTGCTGCTGCAGTTGGTAGAGAAGAGAGTCAGGGTGTTGTTGGTGATGATGGTATATTCCCGGTTGGACGTGCTGGTGACGATGATGGAGAACCCCTTGATGGTGAGAGATATGGTGATGTCGGGAGCTGCTACTGCTTGATGAAGAGTGACTCGAAGACTTGGATGATTGCGGCTTGGGTGCAATGGGAGTGGTTTCGCTCATCTTTTGTTCAATTTCTTGTTCTTGTTTCAAGGCCTTCAGGAAAGCAGCCTTGAGTCTCGCTGTATGTTCTGTCTTGAGTTCCTTCTTGACATTGACAGTGCTGCACTTCTCGCACATCAGTACTTCTGCACCATCCTTGTTCTTGGTTTTCCAACAAGGTGTGAAATCTGTACCGCACTGGCCACATACTTTGGGGTTCTCCTGCTGCGCTTTTTCAGCCAGCGGTGGAGATGATGATTTACCCTTCGGATTCTCCTTCTGGGAGATCGCGTCCACGACTTTCTCGAACCCAACCAAAGTCATAAACTCTGTGCTGTTTAGACTAGGAATGAAAGACCATTCAGCTGGCGGAGGCTTTGGAGGAGGAATTTGAAGAAGGGTTTTCTCAAGTTGCTTGCGTAGAGCCATTTTTGCCGCGGCCTGTTTACCGGCAGTGGAGACGGCGGGACCAGGACTGGTCGCCTTAGTTGAAATATGTGTAGGAAATGATGAATACCCACTGCTTGCATTCGCTCCAGGAACGTTGTTGGCACGCACTGGGGTAGGGCGTACAGGTGCCGCCTGTGCGTGTGTTGTAAAGACATTGGCTTGTGAGCCAGCTCGTGGATACATTGGAGTAGGATGAATCAGATTCGTACTCATTGAACTGATGACATTCTGAAGATCTTTAATGGCAGAAGAGCCGGAACGAGACGGAGATTTGGAGCTTTGCTGTATTTGGTTCGCTGACTTGGCAGAAGATAAAGAAGAACCGTGAAGAGACTGGACATTACCAGTTTTAGGAAGAAGTTTGGGTTGAATTGCAACTGGCGGTTGGTAGGTCCCTGCAGTGGATATGTGCGTCTTAAGAGGCGGTGGAGGCGGCAGAGATTGACCCTTTTTCAACTGGTTACTAGCCGATTTGCTTCCAGTGTATTGCACACTCGAAGACAACAGCTTTTCGTTCTCCTTCTCTTTCACATACTTGGATGCATTTTTTGGATCATTCTGAGCTGCTTGGATCTTTTTCAGCAGAAGTAGCTTGGCTTCTTCGTTTCTGAGCTCTTGACGCAGCTCCTCAATAAGCTGTTCTTTAGCCAAGAGTTCATCATCGTCATCTGCCTCGCTCGGCGTCCCAGGGGTAGAATCATCATCATCACTTACTCCATTAACAACTGTGATAGGCGCTTCACCGTTAACTTTCGGCTTCTCCTCGTGGCTCTTCAGTTTAGGCGCCCGTAGAAGATCCACAATACTTTCTTTGGGTTTATGTGGGATCAGAGGCTTACGTTCTGACAACACTCCATTGGATATCTTATCTTCCTTCTTGGGCTTTGGGTTTGCAAGTGCACGCACTGAGCCTAAGCCTAGATGCGCAAGCAAGTCTTCCTGTGATATACATTCATCAGAAGAATCCGAAGCAGGGCTTTTTTCGGACAGATTTTTGTTCTCTGTCTGGGATTCAGTCTTACTGTTATCAGAATGTTCTAGATTTGTCTTGGAATCAGCGTCTACTTTAGTTTTATTCTCACTGCTATCATTGTTTGTATCTGTCACCATGGATTGTGCATCGGTTGGTAAGGGTTTCTCGGTTGACGTGTCCTCATCTTCCTTATTAGTTGTCTCTTCTAGTTTTGTTTTGGTTGCATCTTTATCAGAATCGTCATCAGATGATATGATTACTACCTCTTCTTCGCTTGTTTTCCTACAGAAAATCGAATAGAAAGGATTATCAGTATAAGCTGTCAAAGGACTACATGCGTTCTGACATCAACGTCATATAATAATAATAATAATAATAACAACAACAACAACAACAATAATAATAATAAATAAAATATTAACTTTTTTACAATTATCTCCCTTTGAGTTAAAAAATAAATATAAATATACACGTTAATCTGTAATGTCCTTTCGCATCTTAAAACCTTTTTGAAATCATATACATGTAAAAAAAGTTAATCTAAAACGTTTAATAATAATAATAATAAATTTTTATTGACTTAATTACAACCGAAAAATAAGTATTTACAATTGGTTTAAAATTAAGGATATTATCTTCTAAAAATTTCATCTAATTTCATCTAAAAAAGAAAAAAAAACTAAAATAATAACAATAAATAATAACTCTATTTAAAGAGGGTAAAAACTTTACAGTTATAAACTGATAAAATAAGTGGCCCTCAAGCTGTATATAAATATAATAAATTACAATAATATATGTACTATTTATACTCATACATACACAAAAATATATACATATATAATGGTGTGGACTAGTAGAAACTAGTATAGACTGCGTCGGTGTATTAGGTAAAACAGTTGGAAATTAGGTAAATTGAAACACCGTATAGAGAGTGAATGTTGACTGACGTTTCGGACGTCAGTCCTTCGTCGGAGTTAATTTGTTGGATTCACTCCGACAAAGGACTAACGTCTGAAACGTCAGTCAACATTCACTCTCTATACGGTGTTTCAATTTACCTAATTTCCAACTGTTATGCATATATAATAATGAATATACATTTAAAATATTCTAAGTCCTCCCAGCTTGTCATTATCAAAGATTAATGTATAATGTTTCCAAATGGTCTTAAGAGGATGAAAGACACTAGGATACGTATAAAACAAAGTACAGAATTTAGTTTAACAGTCATAATTATACATGTTTTGGCAAACCATTGCCATCATCAGTAATGACAAGTGATGATAACTTAGACCTAATTTATACTGTTTAGCACAATCAATCAAGAATTAAACAAAAGGGTCTAACATTCTAGTGAGAAAGGTTGAGGCTCGCATGTTTCACCTGTTGGTTAAGTGAGGGCTTAAGCCAATTAATGTGCAATGTTTCCTTGATTTTAAGAACGAATTCTTGGGAAGTATGATCTATGATGGTTAATCAAAGATTAATGACATTAACATCATTTGACACTCTGATTGCAAGCAGTAGGGGATCGAAAAAATGAGCCTATGTGACTTATCTTCTTATTCTCTCCCCTCACCACTCCCCTTCCTTTCCTCAGCCTTCTCCCTGGCTGACTTCCCATGTTTCCATGGGGTTATCAGTACTGCAACGTTAGAAATATGCATATAGATTCTTTCTATTTCAAGGAAATAAGGGGAAGGGGAATTTATTCAGTTTTAGCAGATAAATTACCCTATATTTGCTATAACCTAACCAAAAGGTCACATCAAAATCAGACACAACAGCTGGTCATTGCTGGTCATCATGAGCCAGGTTGCCATTGGGTTGGTTTCCTGTGTTGAGAAACAAGACTATAGAACTCCCCTAATAGAACTCTAAATTTGATCCAGATTTTGATCAACCCCGAGGATTTACTGCGGTATCAATAAATCTACATTTTCAGGAAAAAAATTAACTACAAGAAATTATTGTTTCGCATTTTAAGCCAAAAGAAATTTGATATTTTGTCAAATATAATATGAAAGGAAAATAACAGTACAAATTACTTTTGATTTTAATATTCAAATCGAAATCAAATTTAGAAAAGAAAGTAAACAGAACAGAACCAAACAAAGTTAGGAAATGAAGATATTCCATTCCTGTGTGGTCCATCCCAAATGAAAAATATATTTCTAAAAGAAAACAAATATATTTATAAAAATCTATTATTTCTGATGTTGAATAATGATGAATTGAAGAAACAACACACAAAAAACAAAACAAAAAACATCAAAAATGAACAGAGGGTTCAATCAGTTTTTAACACCAAAGTGTAAAGAACAGAAGAAAAATAGTTTGAAGGCTGCAATTAACTTCCATCTCCTGTGGTGTACTATCCCTTGGTGACAAGATAGATGCAGAAATCCTCTAACATTATCCATTTGTTATTTGATGGGCAATTTCAAGGAAGGGCTAAAATTGATGACCACATGAATACTCCTTTTTACAGTTCCCGGTGCCATGTTGAATTTAATTAAATTTGTGCATGGGGTCGAGGCTGGAGTTGAGCCATTCAGGTAAACAACAAAGAAATCTATGGTGAAGTTTGCTTTCATTACAAAAATAGTCTATTTTTCAACTGATAAAATAATATTTTTTAACAAATGAGTGAGAATTTGAGTTTATGATCAACTCCTGCCTCGACCCCACAAATTTAATTAAATTCAAAATGGCGCCGGGAACTGTAAAAAGGAGTATTGGCTTTAACTTGGCTACGCTTTATTTCTCAGTCAAAACAACTTGCAAGTTACCCTTTTCACTTTGAATCCTATGACACCTGAAACCACCTGTAAAAAATGGACCCCGATTGAAAATTCCTGCTTTAGCAGGTTTGAGCAAGTTGCCCTGTATGTCTGTTGAGGAAACAGAACAATTTTGGAAGTCATAAAAACTGGAACTCTAAAAAATTGCACAAAACCTGCAAAATATTCAGGAAAACTCAAAATGCTGTTTCTGATGTCATTTTTAAAGGCTTGGATTTTATTGCCTTTTTGGCCATAAAGGACATTCGCAGGTAAATAAATTAAAAATAAGAATTTTCTGAAACTTGGCATGAAGAAACTTTATGAAATTCTTGTTCAAAATATCAATTAAAAATTAAGGGGTCACCGTCTTTATTTTTGAGCTACAACTCATGGAATGTTACTATTTCGAAGAAAACAGCACACATTTTATCATAACTCATGGTCTCAAATTGAAACACTTAAAAAAATGGAAACTAAATTCTGATTTGACATAACTTTTTCTGAAGTTAAGAATAGTTCTTCATAACATAAAGAAAAAATTATCAAAGATGGCACTGCTCAAGAATGATGAAGATTCAAAGTCACGCGTCATCATCAAAATGCATGGTTTCAATCTTGAAAAGGGTGTTATTTTTTGAAGAAATAGCTATCATTTTTACCCTGTGTAATGTCATTTTTTTTCATTTTGACATATACCGTCGCTTGCATCTAACAATCCACACAAAAACATGTTTTGTCGGGCAATTAAACCTCAATGAATCTTCAAAGTTTGCCGCTTGCGCATTACAATGATGTTCTCTTTTTTCTCTCAAAACATTACCATCTACATGTTCCAGCAATAGCTATGTGGCGTCGCTCCAAGGATGATTAGTGCAATGTGCATATTATTAAAATTCATGTTGGGAGCTGGCTCTGAAAACTTTAGTTACCGTATATTTGTATAAGTTGACCTTTATGTCAAGGTTTTTAGGTAAAAAAACAGGGGTCGACTTATACACGGTGACAAAAAAGTTGGTGGTATGTGTAAAGTGAACCCAAGTTTTTTTTATTCTTTATATAAGTTTTTCTAATGTTTTGGTGGAAAATAATTTGCATAAAGATCAAAAATCAAGCCGAAATTGGATGCATTCTCCTGATCAGGCAGCCATTTTGATTTGCTTGGTGACAGAGGACTGGGTACTAGTCCTGTTCTTCTACAACATGGCAGACTCGTGTCAAGTGAATCATCAAATGAAGTGCATTTCATTTGTTTTTAGCGGCTTTTTTCCTCAACTAAAATGCCATATATTTGAAAGAAACTTTAGTTGAACACTTTTGTTAAGAGAAAGCATCATTTAAATCCAAAAGCATTGTTTTTGCTTCAGATTTTAGCGATCAATCAAGACCGTCCATACTTGCGCCAATGTTGAAGTACTTTTCAGGAGACTTTATTAGCAGTTTTTACAAGAAACTATGCCATTTGTTGGAAAGAAACTTTAACTGAACACTTATCCAAACAAAACAATTCCTTTTCAAAGTCAAAAGTACTGTTTTGGCCCATGTCTTGAGTGATGAATCAAGATGTCAAATTTCGTACTCGGTGTATAAGTTGAGGTTGATTTTAGGTGTCAAAAGGTTGACTTACACACCGGCAAATACGGTAAAGATGTTTGAAAAAGCAAAAAATTGTCCTTTCTTAATGTTTTGCCTATCAAAACATTCGAATGACGTCATGAAGACAGGAGTCTACATTTCATGCAAAGAAAGCATGCGCACAAACAATGCCCCTGAACATCCTTAATTTGTTCTACAAGGTGAGGGACAGCCTTTCCTTGAACCCTGTGCATCATTTTTTAATACTCTCTCCTGCAATGCATTATGGGTTACTGCCACAATGTTGAGGCTAAAATCCCTTACATAATCTCAATTCTTCTTCTAACCCCATTTTTATGACAAAATAAATAGTAAGCTTTCAAATTTGTACATTTATCAATGTTTGATAAAAAGATCTTTAGGGCAAATAGATTAGACTCCTCTCATTGCTGACCTGGTTAAAGCATTCAGGCCACTTCGAAAAAATATTTATGTTGATATATCTTTATCTAGACTGGTCAGCCTGATAATATACATAAAATAAATAATCTTGCAATCTTTAAGCTCTTTATGCCATTAATCATAAAAACGTATATAAAGCTTAACATCCTGAAGTTCAATTGATGGCCATAAATAGCAAATTATAAGTGAGCCCTTTTCAATTTCTCAGACAAACTTCCAGTAATGTAAACTACTTCAAGAACACAATAGTCTGATATAGTTCCTCTGCCATTAGAGAAATGTTTAAGTACCTAAACTGCAGTGAATATTCCTACATTAAGAAACAATAACAATATCTCACTTATGGTATTATGACAAGTGGAAAGAAATGGGAAAGAAAAAAAAATAAATAAAGAAATCAAAGGAAAGAAACAAAACAACAAAATAATTAGAAAGAAATGAAATCTGCACAGAATACCCATTCCCATGAGCAATAAGCATATGTTTTGGATACTAACTTTCATCAATCAAAAGTACTTAAAACTCAAGTCATTAAAAATTGCATCAATTGAAGCTATGAAGAACCCAATCGTTTAAAATTCTTAAAAATATATCTCAATAACTGGCTATAAAAAAGAGCCCAAATATTGTTTTGAGGCAAACTAATTTATGACTTATAACACAGCAGCTCTTACATTATCCCAGTCTGGATAAACCAAGATCTTTTATCATTAAAGCAGGATTATTTAACTTAAGGATTCACCAAGAAAATAGAACTATTTACACATTTAGACTTGAGAAATAACAACTAGGAAAACAGCTGTTATCCTAATCAAATGGAATTAAAACTTTAGTGGAAATATAATAAAATATCACAACCTGCAGTCTAAGAGATTGTATACTTATTTTTTGAATCTGTGCTAACTGAATGATGATAAGTGAATGGTCTGAAATATTTTTTTTTAAGAGGCGACAGGGAATGAATCAATATATACCAAGAGATGTTTTGGGTAACATACAGTATAGTCTTCTACAGATGAAACAATGGTCTAATACAGCTTGAACGACTTGTTGCCAGAATTAAATTTGTGTTTAACTCAAAAAACATCCACAAGAAAGTACTTCCAAAAATGAAATACTGAGAAGAATGAAATAATCTGTTTCTTAACTTGGAATAAAATCATTAACTGGATTTACAGTGTATAAATAGTTTCCAAAGAAATTAATAATATTACTAGTAGTGCAGTGAAAACTGGAGTCTGAATGTAAGAATGTCATCCATACACAAAAATGTGTAATTTGTTTTTGGCAAAGTTTATAAATAAGTTTTTACAATATTTTTTCCCAAGTGCTTCTTGAAGCTATGATTTCTGTCAGAAAAATTCAAAATGAAAAATAAAACAATGTACACTGGGTGTTTATTAACAGAATTTCATTTCTCACTTTCTATTTTTTTCCTTTAACACCTTTTATCTTCTTGTATGAAGGTATTGATAACTGAAGCACCAAGAAAGCATAAGAAAACAACAAAGACAACAAAGGTATATGAAGATATTAAGCTGCAGCTGGAAGATTAAAAAATTATAATGACATCAAAATAAAATCGATCATCTTGACCTTAAATTTAATATTCAAATTTGGACTGTTCATGAGAAAATTAAACAAAGAGTCTAGACAAAATTCAGAATATTGTTTACTAATAAGGATTCATGTTTGCCATTGTTGGTTTTCACAACAGACTTTCAGACCCATTTGCATGTTAAGTTTTATCACCATACAAAAAATATGGAGATGAAATAAATAAATAAATAAATCAGATAGCATCAGTAAAACTTACCACAAAGAAACAAAATCGTGGCATCAATACAACTATGTTTCTTAAGCTTGTATGTTTTATGGATCATAGAAGGTAATACCTCAGTTAGATATGCTTGCTATGAATGCTATCAAGGCAAAAGGCCAAAAATGTCAACTCTTGGTCAAGGTTAATATAATATTTAACAATCATAAAGCCATACACCTATGTACTACTTTTAGTAATCACTATGGTCTTGAGATATTATGGTCATAGCAAACATACTAGGTCACTGAACTTTATCCTAAGCTTTGAACAACTCATGCAGCTAAGCAGTGAGAATATTACAAATATTATGGGTACTATTTAGCTACATTAAAAAGTTTTATAGTAAAACATACAATACACATACATCAAATCACTAAAATTTCACTGTTGTTATGGTTTTTTTGATCAGAAAGATTGCGATATACTGTTTTGTCATTCACAAAAATACTAAATTGCTTATGTGTTGTTGATGGTGAGTATTACAAGTTTATGATAAAACAACTATTGTAAAATACACGAAAGTCATTCTTTTGTGATCCTTTAAGGCCGATTTACAAGGTACGCTTTTTAACTTGTGGATACGCAAAGCGTAGGAACGAGTTATTGTTGCATACAACTGACAGTCATACGCAATCTGCTAACGCCATCCTTAAGACATGACTACAACTGTCTTAAGGTCTTAAACGAAACCTTTAAAACCTTACAACTATCATAGGACAGTCATAGCCGTGTTGTAAGCATGGTATAAGCAGATTGCATGTGACAGTTGTAAGCTAAAGGTGTACCGTGTAAGTTGGCCTTAAGCAGTTATATCAAGACAAGAGGCTATAACTCCATGTCTGTCCAGTTACATACGAATCTTGTCTAGGTGATAACAGTCTTACATATGTAGCAAGATGACACAAGTGTACAAAGTATTAATGAAAGTGTCCAGCCTAAAGTAGTAGATTCATGATCAGTCCATACATAAACACACAGCTACAGCTGTTTCTACTACAGATGAGTAGCATAAAGTTAGTATGAAACATGGTACAAGATCAGTTACTTGAAGATAGAAGTTTGAAGGTTAAACAAGACATAATGCTTCACACGCCACAGCAACATACATGAATATTGTTCTCATGTTAATTGTAAGATACAGAGTGAAACTCAAATGGCATCTGATTTTGAAAATTCACAATAATGGCATAACATCATCATCTATGAGAAAAAAAATAAGAAATTCCAATCTCCAAGCTCAACATTTGTAGTTATGACTGCAAACTACAATGATACTAGGCAAAAATTTGAATTGTTAAATGACATCTGGTTATCAAAGTTCAAGGAAGGGTATGCCAAGATACCATCACACAACTCTGATATATCATAAGTTAACCATAATGATCCTCTCTATATGTACCAGTGTATGCTGTCAAAAATTGTACTGTAATACTCCAATCCCTACCAAATTGTTATACGAACAACTTTCAGCTCTCACAATAACCAGACAAAAAGATTCAACAAGATACGCATGTTGATTTGACTGATAAAAGCCAAAGGATAGTAGTACAAAGTAAATGTGTTGTGTCATGATTGGACCAGCATTTCTCTGCATATCTCTGGCCAAGGTAGAAGTTACATACAAGCACATTTACTTTGCACTAGAAAATGAAAATACCTAATGAGTTGTTCTACCAATAATCTTATTATTCATGCTACTATATCGGAGATATCGATAAAATACAATGCTATCAACCACAGACATGTAATCAGCAACTAAGCAATAATATTTTAAGTCTCATCAAAAAATTTACAATATAGTGTGAAGAAAATGATTAAATTGAAGACAAATGGGACACATTCCTTTTTCGACTATTTTCTTGATTTCTTTTCTCAATGTTGGCTTTCAAAAGCTAATTTTCTAGGCATAAAATGTAAGAGAAAAGAAATCTATTGATTATTCTTAAGGCTGGAGGTCAAGTTAAAATGTGTCGAAGAAAAACCAAAAAACTCGTGCTAACGTGACAAACTGCAAAATTACAATAAAAAATTTCTCTGAAAATATTTCAAACAATCATCAATGAACAACAAGAAAAAGTATTTTGATTCTTTTTCTTAAATGGATCTTTAGTGTGAGTATTATATCAAAGGATAAAAAATTGATCGTTGTTATCCGCCACGGGTTTACAAGTTGCATCTCTTTCTTCACGTCGAAACAAGTTCACAAATGCAACACTCGATCAATAGTTTATTCTTTCTTTTCGTTTACTGTAAGATTTCTCATCACTCTATGGTTTACCATTGAGAAAAATGATCCATATGATTTGTAAATTAATACTTACGGTTTGGATTCTGCCTGGGAGTCTGGAGTCGTCGAATCTGCGGAAGTCCCACTCGACTCTGTATTGCGTGAATTTGTGTTCTCGATGGCACAATCTTCACTTTCTTCGTCCGAAACCTTAGCACGTTTGGGGCTCTTAGGAACAGCTTCGGAGTCCATTTTCTATAGACATTAAAAACCATAATCATTTGTCAAAACAACCCAATGAATCTGGAACAAAAAAACGTGGAAACTTTGCATATAATCGAAGCCTTCATTAGAATATTGTAAAAGTGATCGCTGCCAATATAATCGCCGGCGAGTTTCCGCTGATCGCTGACAGCTACCCAGACAGAAACAAATTCTAAAGGCCAAGTTACACTCACTCCTCATAGTTCTCCAACCTTCCAAAAACGAAGAAAAAGCTCGGTTATACCCAGTGGAAGACAAAAGATAGTTTTACGATGGTTTTATTTATCGCGTTAGGATTAAATGGCGCGAATACACGCGAGGCTTTCAGACAACATGGCCGACGATAGCGTTTCGACTGTGACTGCCATATTTCGCACTAAACTCCACTGCCAAGGCAAAAATAACGTTACAAAGGCATTTCTAATGTTATAAATACCTTAATATCAGTCGAATTCCTAGGCATTTGCTTCGAAGGAATCGTAAACTGGAATCCAAACTCTCGAATCGTTCCGGTTTCGAAGCGAGGCTTGTATTAATATGTGTGCAGCGATCGGAAAAAAGTTTATTTTGTCTGGTTGGAGTGAAGTCCTCGCTCCCAGATCGTGTATATCTTAAAAGCCAAGTCCTCTCGTCATTGCTGTTCCTGTACACAGTGCCTGTATAAATGAGAGTAGTTAAAGAAATAAATCAACTGAGAACGATTCTCTTTCATTCAGCCGACCATGTGATTGCAACAAGGACAACGACACAATAATGGCGGTTAATGTCTGCCATTGAACGAAGAATATCCCTTACGTACGACCTCTTGATACAGTAAATTCTCCTTCTTTCTTGCTCAGGGCCCTCTTGGGACTTTATAGTAGAGAATGATAGCCAAGTTTGGAAATGGTTGGCTCTGTCAAAACGAAAACACTTTCCTGATTTTTTTAGGAAAAGGCACAGGGGCGGGAATGTGAAATCAAACGCCACTACCCTCTGATAGACGTGTGCACACAAAAGTCGCCTTCTCAAACAGCTCTATGCTGAAATAGACAGGATGTCAATCATCATTACTTTCAGCCAATCAAAATCCTCGTAGGGCTATCAGATGCGCTGGTTTCCTTAGCAACCAGCTGCTTACTGTAAGGAAGATGACGTAATAACCTACACATCCGGGTATGTGGTCAGACCGGTTAAACCGGTTTGTGTGCAGGTGTTGTGGTCGCGTTAATGACATACATACTTCTCACGAGATGGTGCTTGCTGATTGGACAAATGTCACTCAATTAATTTTCAGTAGGCAATAAAACCCTTGACAACAATCGGTAATTTGTAGGGTAATTCTCCTGACGCGCACAAACATCGTCGTCGGCCTTTGCACCGTCCGAGCTATCACCTCCTAAGGTGTCGGGACCAAGTGCATGATTGGCAGGTGCATGCCGTTGCAATACCAACCCATCTACACCATTGACCACTTAAAGACCATCAGGGAATCACAGATACACACTTACTCATACTGCAAATCAGTACCTTGATCTGTACCCCAACTTAACCCTCATCAAGTTAGTTTGAGTATTACCATCGCTTTTCGCGATTTGACTCTGAAATGGATTTGCCATCAGTAAGATACTTTTCTCCTCATGAGCAACTGCTCACTTTCTTATGCTTGACCCAGAATATCCCGGAACATCTGGTCGAATTTCCTTCTTATAGCTGTGCACTTCTTTAAGGCTTTGATTGACTCACCGTATGCTAAAAACTGTGTGCACTAGCACGCGTATCTCGTGATAAAACTCTGTACAAGAATGTAAATGTTTGAAGTTGTTCATACTTTTGTAGTGTAGATGTACATCTCAGTACACTAGGTGTTAAAAGTGTTCGGTCATGTCTTGAAACTGGCAGTATAATATTAATCAATCAGTTTATAGCAATTTAAGTTCAATGTGGTGATTTAAGATGCATGACTGATCATACAAGGAGGAAGCGTGATTGGTTAGATGAAGTAATTATATACCAAGTATGTGTTGGTGAATGTTTCTTTAAGAAATGATCAATTCTTCACTTTACGTGTGGCGTTACATTGTACTTCGGGGAATTGCCATTATGTACAAGGATGGGTTTATCTCCCTATGTAGAAATCTGACCAAGTACATACACCCCAAGAATACAAAAGTGATTTTTAAACTTTGTAACATTCTAAAGAACCAAAATTACAAAATAATAACAAAAAAATATGCATTTCAGGATGCATTTTTTCAACGATAATTGAACCATAACATTGACTGCACATATCAGTCTTTACTAGTAAGTTCCAAGTATTGTTTATTTGGACCAATCACGTTAACACGTATATGTTAGCAAATGATTTCGAGGGCAGCTGTTTCGGAGATTGTCATCGAGAGAACAAATATACTACCCTATATTGCGAGGTTCATGATTCGTCATCTTCTCTAATCATCGCAGCCGTATAAAAAATAAAAATAAAATGAAGTAAAATATGCTAAAAAGGCAATCTTCAAGTCAAATGCAATCAAAAGTATTTTCAATAATCTGTCAGTCAGATGTCAGTTTGACGCTTAATTTGGAGCCTACATCTCTCCCTGAAACAAGGGATTACTTAGGGTAATTTGTTATAAACACATGAACGGGAAATAACGCTCGCAATCTTCGAAAATTCGGCACCAGATGGTTCTGGTACAGATGGGCTACCTCAGGTGAAACACAGACAACACCTTGGGAAAAAACCATTAAATAGGGAGGAAAAACTTGGACATCAAAATCTAAACATTTCCACGACAACATATTTGTAAGAAGAGTGGGCAAAGAGTATTAAAAAGCGAAGAAAATATTTGATCTTTAAAGAAACTTGATAACCCTTGAACAAAGGAAAAAATCAGAAAGCCAGAATGGGGATATCTAACCGACCAATCAGATTCGAGCATGAGTATTTAGTGTGGCTTGTGTCAATTGATAAAATGGTTGTGATTGGATCTGAGATGCGAATCTTTTTAAAAGACTAAGTACATAACATACAGGTGTATTGTAGAACATAACAATGGAAATCAAACTACGAAAAATTTAAAACTTTAAAAACTACTTACGCAGTCTTTCTTGAACATAATCAAAAGGTGTACCCGAATCCAACCCAGTATGACTAGCGTTCTCTTACATAACACTCCTAGATGCCATAAATGTGTTTTTTTGGTGTGAAATTCCCCTATATATTTACTTAGGTGCAGCTCTCGAGTCTTTGTCTTTGAAATATGCATTAATCCATTGTGCTATATTAGAGTTTGTACAAAAGATGCCGCCAAAACACATGCTAAACGTTCAAGGAAACAATGGGAAATAAGAGAAGTACCGAGTGAAGCTGTGAACTTTGAAGAAAGGGACAATAATTACTCAAGTCTAGCATTGTTTAGAGTGGCTTGGTGTATTGAAAAATCCTTTTAACAACCGATCAGACACGCGAAAGAAACA
>JAABNW020094891.1:2104-15983 GCA_015164035.2 Radianthus crispa
GAATACGTATGACTGACTTGGATGGAGGACCGAACAAGACGGGAATACGTATGACTGACTTGGATGGAGGACCGAACAAGACGGGAATACGTATGACTGACTTGGATGGAGGACCGAACTCCTCTTCACAACTCCTCAGTCTCGATTCAGAAATAAAGCTAATTGTTGTAACTTTTATTCTTCTTGTTTTCTGTCGATTTTCAAGATTTGTCCATCCGAGTAATAAATAAGGTCGCCTCACATACATGCTAGTTGGTTGCCAAACAGATCGCTTCCGGTCATCTCCAGTTACGATGTTGGGTGAATCAATAATCGTGCCCATGACGTAACCTACTTTGTAACAATTACCAAAAGCGAATCCTAATCAAGTATAATCGAGTGTAATTCTAGATCAATTAGACCGGAAAAGGCAACACCAAATAATTGTGCGATCCTACGAGTAAGAAAGCAAAAAAAAAAAAAAAAAATAGGGCAAAGAGTAAATATATATCTCTTAACAACAGAATATATGACACAAGAAGCTTATATTTTGCTCTAACCGTTCACGTTCAAAAACAAACAAAAAAAAAACTATAATAATAATTTCATTTAGTGATTCACGACGTTTCCTGGCTTGGATACTCCCTAAGAGAGTTCTTGTAGTATTTCCGGTTATATGGGCATAAGACGCATACCATTATTTAGGTATTATTTTTTGGTATAACTCTCTTGAGTAACTTTGGTTTCATAGCTAGTTTTGAAAATGTCTAAGTCGTCCGTCGAGATCGCGCCAGATATTCCATGGTTTTTAAAAAGTGTAAAAGGAGAAGGGATCTTCGTTAAAATTAATGATCATCGTTTCAAGACCAAGAATGATTATTTGACGGAGGAAATCTTGGAGGTGAAGGCATTTCCAACTAAATCGTACCAGCGTTATGTTCTTGTGAGTATAAACTTTGATTAGTGCCTATCATAGAATTTGTTACTAAAAGTTGACAGAAAAATTTATTGACTGTTCCGTATCAGGTCAGCTAGATTGTTAATCGCTGCTTTAACTGTTCTTTTATCACACAGATAACTTTTAAAGTTCCAAATTCCCCTAGTGGTTCGAAAGCTGTAAGGTTCGATTTAGCGAATCTAGATGAGTCAAAAACGGCATATGAGGAGGAGTTATCAAACGTAACTATGTCAGCAAAGGAATTCTCGCGAGTTTTACAACGCCTCAATCCACTGGTAGCTTCAAAGGAGGAAGAAACAGTCCATGAGATGCCAGAAATAGGTGAAATAGGTACTCCTTTGGCACGCACACCTCCAACCTCTATCCGACGGAAGAGGTTATCGGACGAGATGGTCGATCTACCCTCCCCAGAAAAGAAAGTGAAAGCTTCGGACTTGGACCAAGAAATCGACAGCCATTACCTCGGTAAATAACAAAAAATTCTATTTTAATATAATTTGCGAAAGCGTTATCAAACCAAATTAATGTGGTATATCTTTCTTAAGAATGTCAAGCGCTTCGAATGAGCTTCATGGCCGATAGGTCTTTTGGCTTTGGAATATTTGCCCTTAACGTTGCCAATCGTGATCTCGAAAACACTAAATACCACTCCAAATTCTACATTTTTAAAACATTTTTAAAAAAGAATAGCATAGAATAGAACTTTCAATAACCAATAGTTAACGTAATAATAATCCCAGAAGTGTTGTTTCCATTTAGGTAACATGCTAATGAAAGTGGATGGGCTTAGTGATTTTTGTCCAAAGAACTGGCTTGATCGAGAACTGGACCCCAAACACGTAAAAGAATTAGAGGTCGTCCTAAAACAGACACCCACAGCTGCAAAAAGCCAGCAGCCATGGATTGGTCTGGCAGACATCGCTAAGGCCGACGTTAAACGGAAAGAAGTTTTGAAAGGTTGTCGCATTACTGTAATTGGTGGGCGCCATCGCCATGCAGCCTATAAAAACGTAAGTAGGAATAAGTGAAAAATGATTCTAGCTAGAAGAATGTGACAAATAAGCCTCGATAATCAAAGAAATTGCTAACGATCACTATCAAAAGTGGCCACTATTTATTTTCGTATCATATCATTATGCATTACTCACTTGCTCAGAACCACAGTGGTACCGCTGAGTAACAGCTATTCTTTGTCTTAACTTTTTATGCAACCATGAAGTTATTACTTTTGCAATGTCAGGTGATGGAAACAAGCGAGATCCACAAAAAAGAATTGGATCGAGTCTGGATCCACCTATACGACAACAAGATGAGCGATTCGCAAATACGTCGACTTGCGGCAATGCACAACATAACAAACGTAGGTAGCATGCCGACCAGTTGGACCACCCGAGTCCATTCTTGCCGTCAATGGCTCTTCAGCATGGCGGGTAAAGAAATAGAAACAGATGAGACACCAGCCTCCATGCCAGATTGGAAGAAAGCCTGTCAGAAGATGTATGTCCCTTCTGACAAGGTAAAGATGGTTTTGATATGCCTATTAAGAGACAATGAAAACAAGATAACTATTGAAAAACATTGAATGAATCGGCAGATTGAGGGTGTGAGAGCTGGGTGGATCTCTACAAATATTGGAACATTACACGTTTTTATCATTATAATTATCCATAAAATACCTTAATTTTCTTTCTTTCGTAAACTTGCAACTAGTGAAAATAATAGGTTTACGAAAGAAGGTAAAATTAGAAAAAATAAAGAGGTTTTTTTTGCAGATTTTATGGATAATTATATGATAAACAAAATATTACATGGTCGCTTGAAGATACGGATTTTATCTTAGTTCTCGTGTTGAAAAGATCTCACCACTCGAAGATAAAATCCGTATCTTCGCGCGCCCATGTAATATCCTCTACTTATCTTATTACTTTTTCTAATGTGTTCATAGAATTCTAACGGTTTTCGAATTATTTGGCATAGGATCCCAATACTCTGGAGCCAACTCTCCAGGCAGCATTACTGCCAAAAGAGGTGTATCAAGAGTTCCAGCGGGTCGGGGAGCTCTTCTCTGCTGGAGAGCTCAAAGACCAGAAGTGGGGTAAGGGAAAAGGCAAGAAAACTAGTGGAAGGCTTGAGATCGCTCAGAGTCAGGTAAGTCGCCTGGGGTAATTCCTGGTAACACCTAAGAATGTTTAAGCAATACTGTTGTGCTAATAAACTTATTTTGCTTCAATATAGCTTGGAATGCCTCTACAAGGCCTCGCTGACAAGACCAAGCTAGATCTCTTGAAGCAAGTTTCAAGAAAGCAGATCTCCTTAAAAGAGTTTAAACTCAAAGTAGAAAGGGTCAAGAAAAAGCGTCTGGTTGTCAACGCGTTTCTGAAACATGCAGGAGAAGAAACATGGGAGGCACTGACTAGCAGATTTCCTCTGCACACCACCGAAGAAAAACTGGCGCAATTCAGCGGTACGGCGATAACCAAAACAAAGATTCCGCAGGTAGTGCATTTATAAGTGATATTCACAGATTGTAACCTTGCCGTACATTATCGCACTGTTGTATAACAACTTTGGAATATATACAAAATGTAGTATATATCGGTTATCGCATCAAGTAAGACTTTATTGTTAATTCTTTGTAGGAAGTCTTATCGTTTTTTGAAAGAGCGATCAAGTGGGAAAACGACAAAGAATGTAGCATCATTAATCTCCATGAAGAACGAGAAGGGGTCTACATATATGAGCGACAGGCAAGCATCGGAGTCTTAATGGAGGGCTCATTTCAGCACCTTCCACTGGAACACATTAAGAGGCTCATCACTTCTAGATCTTTTAAAGGATTCTCGCTGGCCATTGCTTATTTTCCAGATGTAAGTATTATAATGTACGTTCTGATTGACTGTTGAAGCGGACAGTGTACATACTATTACAAGACATTGCAAATAAACCTTTCTTTGTATTTGTCTGATGATCACTGCTTAACAAGCCACCAACCTCTATTTGGAACCATTGTTTTGTGACCACAAACGCGAATTAGGGAAAGGCCACTCCGACTTTAGCACAATCGGATTTGTGACTGGGATAGGGAGTTGTCTAGTCACCTATACTAAGTTGAAAAGTAAAAAAAGAACTTCTCCGTCGTATGTTATTTTTAATCAGAGAATGGACAAGAAAGATTTGTGTATGTTGCTGAGAAATATACACGCCGCCAATGTGGACTCCATGACCTCATACAACGTAGCAATCGTGACTGTGGATAGCCAGGTGCAAGTAGTTCAAGAGGTTGTAGAGAACAGATGTTCTTCCAGCCAGTTGGCATTTTGGGTTAATACCAAGACTCAGCGCTTACAAGGTGACTTTAAAATCGTATTTTATATTCAAAAAAAAAAAAAAGAAAAGAAAAGAAAAAAAAAAAACATCAGCTCCAACACATGATTTTATCTTCGAAGTCGAAGTGTCACTCATTGTCAACGATTCCAAGATTCGAGTTGACTTACTCGGTCTAAGATGCGGGTAGAAATCGAATGAATATAAATTTATTGCCGTTTATACAAGAAAATATTATATGCATCGGCGAAGCTGCAGGAATTTATTCGTTATAACTTCATACCTAGGTTACAAGATGTCAAGCAGCATTTGTCCGATAGTATTTGGTCATTGGGCAAAAAACGGAGAAATAACAGAAGCACACTGCCACTTTGACGCCACAGAAAGCGCTAGTAACGCTTTCTGCTTCGACAGCGACGACCAAGAACTGCCCAAGTCCTTGATCGGCCACATCATACAGCACTTCAGCTATGAAGACCAATGGGTCTTGGACCTGACAGGATCCAAAGGTACGAGAATACACTTTTACTGCTTATATACAAGAAAACGAGAAATAAAAAGATTGACTAAATAACGAATCTCCAAATACATACACCTATTTCAAAAAACGTAGTCGGTCGGCGATCTGGAATCTGTGACCGAAAGGAATCGTGGGAGTCTGGTAAAGCACCTTTTTTCGGGATAAAAACAAATTTATCGTTAGTATAGGTGTTTGTATATTAACTTACTGTAAGCTACAAACTGGAAAATCTTTCACTTTCTTTCAATTTTGAATTAAAAGCTCGAAGTTAACAATTCTTTTCGGTCACAGGTTTCAGATCGCCACTGCCAACCGACTACGTTTTTTGAAATAGGTGTATACCGTTGATATTTTATAAAAAAGAACTTTTATTTTGTTGCTCCACATTTCTAAAACTATATTTCTTCATTGATATTTACAGTTTCCGGATTAGTTTCTGCGCTTTCCAATGGAAGAAGCTGCGTTAGCTTAGTCAAGCAAGATGAGCTAAGGGAAGCAGCAGCAATCTCAGTACAGTCCGTACGAGTGTTAGAAGAAGACTGCATTCCAGAAAGCAGTGACGAAGAGTAAGCGACAATGAAAAAGAGAAAGTAAAGAAAAGAAGCCGGGCTCTGTTTTGTTCTGTCCAAATACAAAGAAGGCCAAAGACTGTGCTTGCACATGTCGTTATGCTTGGGCTTGTGCGTATAGAAATAGTTGTTTTCATGACTTTGGTGTAAGTCGCATGCCATTTTCCATGATTGATTGACTATTTTGTAAAATTTTATTCCTTTAATATTGCTTCAAATTGTACCCGTAATTTGGAAGCCTCTGTTATACTTGTTAACACATTGTGAATATTGTTCTCGTGTGGTTTAGAATGTTAACCTTCAAATAAAGCTATAATACCCTATTAATGTATACCTGTTTTAGAACTTCAACTAAAACAAACTTTATTTTTAAAATGATTACACTTATTTCAAAAAAGGTTGCCACCACCAAGAGGCACGAAGAGCGATAGGCGATACTGAGTCAATTCTTTGACGAAATACATGAAAATAAATACAAATATTCAAAGTCTTTTTAAAGTTCTTTCCACTACAAACAATTTCCTAATTGTAAAAATCAGTACACTCACCGGCTTGCTTTGTTATTATAGATTCCGCTAGAACCTCTTTTGATTTGAAGCTTAAGGAGGCGTTTCATATCAAACAGATCAATCCAGAATTGAACAAACAAGTCCAACACATTTCTCACCTTGTAAATTTCCCTTTTCTCTTTACTGTCTCCGGCCTTTTGTCGGTTTATTTACATCATTTTGTTATTTATAATTAATTTATTCATTGATATATATAGCTCACTATCTTGTTAAAATAGTCATTCCACATTAAACTGAAGATGGCATAAGATATCCCGAAAGATGTCTTTAAAAAGTTGTTTCGTATTTTTTTAAATTTTTACTAGTTTTATTGCTATTGCGATCATTTTGTTAAATCCATAAGTAACTTCGGACGTATCATTTAAATACCGCAACTCCGCCTAAACACTCGTTTGCCCGCTGACAAGCGTGTTTCTGGTAGTCTTTTCCAAGGCTCAGCTCAATATTAATAGTAAAAAATTATTCCATTTACCCAAAATTGAATTTGCGTATTTTTTTGGAAACCGGCCCAGCACTACATGGAGTGCAGTAAGACGAACATGAAAAGCGCCATGCTCCTGTGCATTATAATATTAATGATCCACATTTGATCAGTGTTTGCTGCCAATTTGGCCTCAAT
Organism: Radianthus crispa; assembly: GCA_015164035.2. Taxonomy (NCBI): domain Eukaryota; kingdom Metazoa; phylum Cnidaria; class Anthozoa; order Actiniaria; family Stichodactylidae; genus Radianthus; species Radianthus crispa. The sequence goes on from JAABNW020094891.1 coordinate 8,643, forward strand.
CATCCTTTCGTGTTATTCCAATCTTTGCCTTATTGTCCTAAGCTTCGTAACCTCGCTCTGCTCGTTTTGATCAAACGTCAACCACTAAGAGAAAAAAATTAGCATAATTTACCATGCATTTCACACCTTATGATACTAAGCGTATATATTACTACGACTAAGCACAGATTGAAGCGGAATATCTCTCTCGATGGAAGAAAACCCCAGTGCTGAGCAAATTGTTTTCAGTGACTCTGATGAGAGTGACGAGTTTCTTGGATTTGACATAACTGATGTCCGTGATTTATTGAGCGAGGCAAAAAAATTGCCATTGTACGCATCAACTCCGGCAAAAGACTTCGGACATTTTTCTGAAAGTCAAGAAACTGATGTCGACTTTGAAGGAGAACTCTTCATCGAAACTGAGGGAGTAGAGAAAGTTAATGATGAGAATCGTGAACCAGAAACAAAGACAAAAAACTTCGACGTTAGTGAAGGTGAAACAGATTCAGACACAGGAGAACTTGTCGGATCGATCTTTTGCTCGAGTAGCAAGAAGTTTAAAGAAGAACCTTCATCGAGCGTAGCAATTGTAGAAGATCCTGATTCGGAGATGGAGGGCGAACTTTCCATAGCTGAAACCTACTCTAATCTGGAAGAGAAGGACACAGACACGCATCAGGAGAATGTGCAATCTGCTAAAAAAAGAGGTAACTAAAAAGTCCTAAAATACACCGCAAAATCAGCGAAAAACATGTCACAAGCTAGAGATCACTAAGCTAAAGATATAGAAAATAGTAAATATAACTAACACTTTTAATATTTGCAAAATTGCAGGTAAGCCCAGATCTACAATATTAAAACCAGAAGACCTCTTGCAATCAAGATGCTGCACGGAAAATTGTTTTGCCAAGTTACGGCTGTCACAAATAAAAAAGGCGCGAAGCAGTTTTTGTGATGAGTGTCCTACCTATGAGTCCCAAAGAAAAATGATCCTCAACTGGTTGGATTCTAATCAGCCTGAAGATGGAGTCTTCTGCTACAGTTTATCTGGAATACCTGTTTGCTGGCTAGCATGGATCAAGACTCTCGGAATAACGAAGAGACGGTTTCAGTACCTGAAAAACGATTACCAAAATGGAAGAAGAAGTGCGATACATGGTTCGTTTGCCAACATCCCCTATTCTGACAAGACGGATGCGGTCATTCGTTATTTGGAAAAATATTTTAAGGAGAACTGTGACTACATGCCAAACTCTGACAGTTGGCATTTGTCATCGTCTATAAAGAAAAACGAAGTCTTCCAGGAAATGTGTATTGTTTTCCAATCGGAACGTTTAAGTCCTTGCTCTGAGGCTACATTCCAAAAGGTTTGGAAAACACATTTTCAACATGTCAAGATCCCAAAGGTGGGTAAATTCATATGCCTTCTGTGTTAGAAAAACAAACTTTAAATCGCTCATTTATTCAATGCCTCTTTTTTCTTTGTTAGGAAAACCGCTTTGGAAAATGTGACCATTGCTCAACAATTAAGGAGGAAATGAGAGAAACCGTAGGTCATTTTTCGCGGAGGGAAGGAGTAAAGGCAATGAAAGAAAGGCATTTGCAATTCGTGCGGTAGGTAGCATAACAAATAAAAAGAAAGAAAGAAAGAAAAAGCGAAAAAAGTAATTTACATCCACCACCCTCTCAACCAGGCAGACAAAACACGCATTCACTATCCCTAAAGAATGGGATCATTAATGAGAATTCAAGGCGTGCAGTAGAGTATTCTAATTACTTTAATTTGAAACATTTTAGGAAAGAGAGGACATCTTATTTGGAAAGAGCGGCAAAGTCTCATCAACAGCCGAACAAGTTTTTTTCCATCGCTATAGACGGCATGGATCAAAACAAGACAGAAATTCCATTCACTGTTTGGAGGCATGGAACATTAGAAAAGTCATGGCGACTGAAACTCCACGTTGTTGGTGCAATTATACATGGACGTAACCCTATTATGTTCTTGGATTATCAGCAGCATCCCCACGATTCTAATATGACTTTAAATATACTATTGCAAGTAAGTTCAAAATTATTCACGTATAGCCTACTTTCTTTAGAAAGAAAAAACTCACCGATACCGCACGTGACGGCTTGTGACGCTAGTGTGAACAAGACCTTACAACTCGTACATAATAGTTTTATCCGGCTCAGAACAGAGCAATGGCAATGATCCGGCAATCGCGTACGATGAAATGCGACTACAACTCACCCCAAGTCGGTGAAGTTGGCCACATTGTTTGATACATCACTAACACTTGCCGTGTTTTTTACTATAGTCACTTTGGGCTCACAGGGATTTACTACCAAGCACCATATACATACAACTGGACAACACCTGCAAGGAGAATAAGAACCAATTTGTATTCCAATTCTTGGCCTATCTTGTGGAAACGAAGGTTTTTGATAAGGTAGAATTGTGTTTAATCTAAAGGCTCGCCCAGTTACATGAACTCTCAAATATACCACTGGTACCTATCAATTATAAAAAGATCGTATTTTTTGAATGTTGTTTTTTTGTTTGTCTGTTAATGTTTTTAGAACCTTTTTAAACGCATTCACTTACCCGTTCCATATCATTTTGATTTCTTTACTTGAATCTTTATTTTCTTTTATAATAACAGATAGAAGTGTCATTCCTCCCAGTCGGACACACACATATCGATGTAGATCAAATGTTTTCGAGATTGTCAGTGGCAATATCCAGGCGTGGGGCCAAGACATACCAGGATCTACTCAAAAACATACGGACATGCCATAACCAGACCCAAGGAGAGATCAACCAAGAAGGAGCAATACCACAGTATGCGCGCATCGACCATGTGTACGCTATAAGGGAATGGCTACAACCACATTGTGAGCCACTACACCGTTTGAGAGACATGCACCACTTTTCTTTTGTGTTAGATAACATAGATGGAAATGGTGATAGAAGGTGCGTCGTTGATTACAAACCATGGTGTAGTGCTACATCTTGGGACAGAGGAATGTGGAAACCCATTGGCCCAGTTGTAAAGGAACTGCCTGCAGGTATTCCAGATTTGGTTATACCAAACTTCCAAGCTGTTGGTCTTGATCGGATAGAGAAGACGATTGAGAAGTGTATGGAGAAGGGGATATTAAACTCCAGAGAGGAAGAATTATGGAAAGAGTTTTTTGCCGAAGAGAAGAAATATGTAGAAGTTTATGAAGACGTCGAAGCCATTAACTACGGTGGTAAGCAACTAATCAGGTCCCTCCTCCTTTTATTGCCCGTAAATGAAAAAGAAATATAGTGTGGAGAGAAAAAGAGTTGGTACAAAAAACCCTAATGTTATAAAAACCTGTATGGGGTTATCGTGGCTTTTGAGTTAACATTCACATCAATGCGCATCTTTATGTTATACATTTCATATTTTTTTTACCTATAAGATGACAACATCCACAAACCAGACCTGCAATACATACCAAGTTCGGACAAACGTTGGCTTCTTGACGACATAAGAGAAAGGACTCGTCCAAATGAAGACGACACTCCAAACCTGAAAGAGGCATTGAAAGCCAGCGAGGCCTATGAAAGAGGAGAGGGTTTCTTGCCTGTGAGTTAAAATATATCTTTGCTTAAAAGTCTTCAAAGGCCGACATAGTCATATAACCTTTGGGTTCCGACTCAGAAGTAAAATTCCCTGACATTCTTCGGACTAAAATCCATTTTTCACTACCCAGATGTGCATTTAATCTACCAACGGTTCATGAACAAAATCAATCATACTTTTTTCTCGTAGATTTATATGGGGCCATATCGGCCTCCAAAAGAAAAGCAGAAAGAAGTCATCGAAGACCAGGACTTAAAAGACTTGGAGGAGGGTATGCTTGTTGCCTTAGACATGGAAAAGTACCGCGAGAGGCCGTTAATTGGTGAAGTGAGGGAAAACAAAGAAGACAGTATCATAGTTGCATGGTATGGTGGATCCTGGACGACAAAATGGTCACCAGCCAAGAAAAAGGAAGGGAGAAAAGTAGTAGATTGGTTAGAGGAGGTTGAGAAAGGCTGTGTTGTTTTGTTTGATTTTAGTTTTACAAATGGTGGCAAGTTACGCTTGCATACAGCCCGTCACCTAAAAGAGGTATATGGTATACCGTTTAATTAACGTTAGATAGCATCCTCTGTAGATAAGTAAATCACAAGATGATGAGAGGGGAATTAGATCACGAACATGAAAAGTCAGTAGCATATTCATGAATTACGAAATTTACGATTACAGTAAGGACACTCGAACCGTGAACACTTTGAATTTTTTTTTCATATCATTTTAAATACTTTAAATACATTTTACAACCATAACTCCCCATACGGGGCTATTCTGCGAGGTTCACTTAACCACTACATCATTCTGTATTTACATCACACAACACTCACTTGACAAACAAACTTGACTCACATATGATCCTGCCCAAGCAGGGACCTTTGACCATAGCAGTGAAAGGCGAGCGGAAGAACCACTACGCCATCTATTTTCTCCCGTATCCCTTGCGTGAATCGCTTGGGAATATCCCTTATTTTGAACAGTAAGTTTATTTGAGTTAAGTGATTCATTTTCAGAAGGTTTGAGCATTCGAAAGTTCATAGAATGAGAAATATAAAATATCGAGTGTTCATGGTTCGTGTGCCCTAACTGTAATAATTGATCAGCCGATTGATGGCCGGTAAGATACCATTTTACACAGATTTATGCTAAATGACACATTACAGTCCCGATCACAGTCCAAAAACAGAGCAGAAATAAGTTTCTGAATGGGGACTCATCTTTTGAAAAGTTCATGAATCACCGCTCTGGCATACTTATTTATTATTATTTTTCGTTTTGTTTTTTGCCCACTCTGGCATATTTACAAATGCTGATTGAAGTAATATTATCTAGCTTGTGTTCAGGGATCATGTGTCTAAAGTGTCATTCGAGATGATAAGATGAATTACGCATTAAGTTGACCCTGATCATTTCAAGTCCTGGTTGTTTAGTAGTATTCCTCGGGAAGTAATATACATGAAAGTACGGAAAATAATTGCGTTTGGATACAATTATAGTTCGCTGACTACGAAGAAATTAAAGATCACATTATGTGTCTAACGTCATGTTTTTGAGATGGAAATTAAGCCTGGAAGGAACTTTGTAAACGATATATTTTTGGCGCCAAAAGCAAATCTGATCAGTCTTCCTAAAAGAGAGGTATGTTATATTTCTTTACTTCACTTAATTGTATGTAACTGTATATTGAGGCTTAAATGTTAACAGACTGAATCGAATGCTCATTCCATAGATATTGTGCATAAAATATCTTACTGCAGTTACGACAATAAACTGAGGCTTCGTGTTTATACACATGTATACTGTAGTAAGGATAATAAATTGAGATTCGTGTTTAAAAATTATCATGAAATGATAGCAATCGAATATTTAACTTTCAAACATTGTGTTTAATCCTACTAGGTATGAATGATAATAATTGAAAATTCAAACACATCACATTTTAAAAACTCTAGACATTACAAGCGCGGACAGACGAAATAATATACTTATTACTCAAGGTCCAAGGGTCGATACAACAATGATACAGTAAAGTTCATAACAGTCTCTTCCCTTAATTCCCCTTATGGTAGTGTTCGTCAGTCAAAATTTACCCTTGTTTATGTTTGCAAAAACCCTCTGATGAATATCGGATTAGATTCGAAAGTTTATTAATTACATGTATTCGGCGCTTACCATAGTAGACGCGAATTTCGTACGAGTGGCAAACGGACCGCAAGAATTACGGTACTGACACGGCTTCGTTACGGATAGGCAAGTTTACGGTGCATGCATGTTTTGTTAGGTCACTGTTACGGTCCTTAGATTAAGGTCCGTAGTTACGGGCACAATACGGTCACTGTACGGTACGGTCCGTTTCCTACTCTAATATTTAGATTACCTGTGTCTTCACCGTAAGTAACATGTACTCGCACAGAGCTTAATACGCTTACAGTCTATATATGAGAAACACAATTTGATCCATGAGTTTATCTTTGCATTTTAGTGTTATGACAAATATGTGCAATGTTCTTCGTCTAATGAATTCAGTTATATAAAAATCGGATCCTAAGAAACACTCTGGAATTATGTATTACTTTCATAACATGCCACGTAAATCGTTATGAAATCGGTCTTGAGATGGACAGATGTCATAACGTTATGAAATCGGTCTTGAGATGGGCAGAGTTCATAACGTTATGAAATCGGTCTTGAGTTGCACAGAGTTCATAACGTTGAGATTGGGCCCGAGATTTAAAGAGTTCATAACGTTATGAAATTGGGTCCGAAATGGACAGAGTTCATAACGTAATGAAATCGGTCTTGAGATGGACAGAGGTCATAAAGTTATGAAATCGGTCTAGAGTTGCACAGAGATCATAACGTTATGAAATCGGTCTTGAGATGGGCAGAGTTCATGACGTTATGAAATTGGGTCCGAAATGGACAGAGTTCATAACGTAATGAAATCGGTCTTGAGATGGACAGAGGTCATAAAGTTATGAAATCGGTCTAGAGTTGCACAGAGATCATAACGTTATGAAATCGGTCTTGAGATGGGCAGAGTTCATAACGTTATGAAATTGGGCCCGAGATTTAAAGAGTTCATAACGTTATGAAATTGGGCCAGAGATGGACAGAGTTCATAACGTTATGAAATTGGTCTAGAGTTGCAGAGTTCATAACGTTATGAAATTTGTTACTCTTAAAACTACGAAATATGTAAGAAATACATTTCATAAGCAATTGAATTTCAAAATTAGGGGCAAATCTTGGCCAAAAATTAGTTTCAATTATCCAGACACCCTAAAAAGGCAGAAAGAAGGCATTTTTATGTTGGTGCTTGAATGACTTTGCCTTTGAAATTATAAAACTCTTATAATTGATGTTTTTTGGTGTTAATTTTTTCCTTTTTTATGAAAATTCAAACTTTTTTAAACTAGCAAAATATTACTTTTTGAAAAACACGGATTTCTTAAAATTCTAGTTTTTTAAGGCAACATTTTTTTGAGGAAAATATATTTTGCACATTTTCTATTACAATTTTTTGTGTGCGAATTGCCGAAATAGAAAAAAAGGTCAAAAACTGCTGTTTTGTGATTGTGTAAAATTGGTATTTTTGATTGATATGGGCTGAATTTGAAAATGTGGTGATGTCTCAAATTTTATGAAAATACCATAAACTGCTGATATCTTGTACATTTTCATTAAAAATCTCAGTTTTAACCCTTTTTTGTGAGAGGTGCAAAAACGCAAAAACAGAGTTAGACTTGTT
>JAABNW020095002.1:4952-15971 GCA_015164035.2 Radianthus crispa
TCAGCCATGGAAAATAAACCAAAAATAAACATGATTCAGCTGTTTGCGATTATTCTTTTCTTATTCCTGTAAGAATATATTTTTTGAATAAGTTTCTTTACAACATAAAGGCTTATTAATATTTTACATAATACCGCTATCTTTTCCATTTAAGGTAATGTGCTAACAACGGCCTTCACACGAGTAGAAAGACTAGAAGTGCTAGAAACGCCTGATGTTATAACCAAACTTGTATTGGTCTGTCCACGATTATCGAGGACGAAACGTATTTAGCTCTTTTACCTGGGCCCGGGCTCTTCTGTTGTCCAAACTGAACTTAATTATTTAGCTTGATTGCAGTGTAGCGGTTATCATTGATTATATAAGAGGGTCCTGAATGGGTAAAATGGGAGCTGGGATTTGCCTATTTTAGGGACTGGGAAATGGGATTTTACTCACTGGAACTGCGACCTCACCTATTCATGATAAAGAAAACAATAGAAAAATGGGTCATTTTTGAACTGGGATTTCAATAACATTATGGCTGGGAAAATGGGAGTAGGATCCCCCCCTTCAGGGACCTCATATAACTGTTAGACCGGCCCTCATCTATAATCAAACTAGACTAGCATGGAAACCAAGTAATGAAGTAAGTCAACAAATCTAATCCAGCGGGTCTTTACGAGATTAAGTTTTCCACCCTTAGGCCAGTCTAGAATGTTTGAGCTTTACTGTGTTAGACGCCTTACTTTGGATCCCCGATACCACCGATACGTTTCAAAGAGAGAAACCTAATGAATTTCTAGATGCTTCAGTCGATAAATCCCAATTGGTATCTTTATAACTTTGTCTAAATACAGTTTTTGAAGGTTGACGAGTTGTTCTAGTGTGTCTGGAAGTGTGGGTAAAGGATTTCCTTCGATATGTAGCGTCTGTAGCTTGACCAGTTTCCCTAGAGATTTGGGGAGGGAGGTTAGACGGTTAAAAGAAAGGTCCAGCTCCAGCATTTCTTCCATTTCGCTGATGCTGTAACGAACAAACTCTGGAAGGACTGAGATTCTATTGAGACTGATATCCAGGGTACGTAGGTGGGGTAGCTTGCAAAGATCCTCTGGAAAGTGCTCAATTTTATTAGCTCGTAAAGACACAACGTGTAGATTTTCCAGCTGACGAAACCCGCAGGGTAGTTCTTTGATGTGGTTGTTGCTGATATGCAATTCCACCAAGTTTTCTAATGCGCTGATATCTGATGGAATGGAATCAATGTTGTTCCCTTCCAAGTGTAATGTTGATAGACCCTGAACACCGAACACTGAATAAGGGATGGACTCTAACCCATTTTGTTCTAGATTCAGTACCTTCAGGGTCTTCAGCTCTGTGATGCTGTAAGGAAGATGTGCTAACCTGTTTCTTCCCACATACAGCTCTCTCAGCTTTCGAAGTCTTCTTATTTCATGTGGAATTTCTACAAGTCGATTTCCACTGAGAACAAGAGATTCCAGGGACGCCAGAGAGCATAATTCCCCTGGAAAACAATTAAATCTATTGTTCTCTAATGATATAAACCGTAGGGAGAGAAAATTGATAATCCAGTCAGGTAGCACATTGAGCTTGTTGTTTTTGAGGTACAAGATCTTGAGATGTTCATTCAGGTATCTCAGGTTCTCGGGTAGGGTGTCCAGCTCATTACTAGTAAGGTGTAAGCCCATTAAACGCCTGAGGTTTTGTATTGTCTGGGGAAAGTGATGAATCTTGTTATAGTCTAGCAGTAGGATGTCCAGGTTGATCAACTGACATAGTTTGACAGGAAAGTGCTCTAGCTTCTGGAGGCTCATATCCAGTGTTATCAAACCTTCGAGCACCTCTACTGAAGGGAATAGCTTGGTTACTGCTGTAGGATGGCCGTATCTATCCAGTTCTCCTTCGCTTGTAACACCTTTGTTCTGATCAGCACTAGTTATCACCGGTTTTCTAGGTACGTCAACTCTCCAGCCTCGCCAGGTTATCTGAGATGGAGTTTTCTTTGATTTGGTCTTCGTTTTTTTCTCTTTGCGCACTTTTGGAACTTTTACGCTCACCTTCGGTAAAAAGCCCGCCTTTTGCAGCTCTCGAACGAGAATCCCCCACTTTGGTGAAGGTCTCAGCGCTTCTTGCGTCCTCAATTTTGCATTATTAGCTCTCCTACGCATGCGCTCTCCTGCGTCCGGCTCAGCATCAAAAGATTCCAAATACTCGTAACTTCTTTCTCCTTTGAACATGTCCTTGCTGTCGTCTTTGTCACTTTCTTCCAAATTTATATCTGAGAAGACTGCAGTTTTATCAGTTGGGATTCTGGACGCGGGGCTGCCTTTGATGTTCTTTCCTTTACTCGGCTGAACTTTCTTCTTTTTTTCTCGTTCTCTGTGCGAATGAACCTTGCTTGTCAGGCATAGCTCAGCTGTGTTATTACTCAGATCCAATGTGTCCAAGTCCAATAGGTATGGATACAAGGACTTGGGTATTTCTTTCAACTGGTTGTCATCTAAGAATAGTTTCTTGAGGGAATTCAACTGACTTAAGGTGACTGGTAGACTATCAATGGAATTATCACTCAAGATCAATACTTGGATCCTCTCTAGCTTCATGATGACATCTGGTATAGCTTGCAGATTATTTCCCTCCAGATTAAGGTATTCTAGCATAGTCAAGTAGGAGAAACTGCTAGGCAGACTAGATAAACTGTTGTACTTCAAGTTGAGTGAACGCAAGTTGTACAAATGACTTGAGCTGTAAGGCAAACATCGTATTTTATTGCAGCTCACATCTAGAACTTCCAGTTGAATAAGCGTGCAGATTTGTGCAGGTAGAAAGTCAAGGTCATTATTCCGTAAGTACAGCTCTGTTAAGTTTCTTAAAGTAAAGATCTTATACGGAAAGTTCGTGATGTTGTTCGAGTTTAGAATCAATACCTGCAGCTGTTTAATTTCCAGGATTTCAGGAGGGAAATCTTGTAACTTGCATGAGGCAAGATTAAGGGTTAGTTTACCATTCCTGGTTCGTGCGTCAGGAAGAAGAAAAGGGCTGTTCGGGGTATGATTCGCTATAGCAATATCTTGTTTCCTTTGATCTTCTACATCAGGTTCAAAGCTACCGGCTTCTTTGGCACTACAACAAGAACCCATTGCTCTTCAGTCTGTATTCTCCACAGTAGTGCCGATCTATCTTGTAACAACTTAGAAATCTGTCATGCAAGTTCAGGGTTCCATTCAACAGGCTCAACTGATTCATTTGATCATCTTTCGATGTTCCCTGAAACAAAAAGTGGATTTACGATGTCCCCTCTGATTAGCATAGCTTACGACTGCTGAACTAGTTCTCGGGACGATTGTGGTAAAGTTGACGCGACGGGAAGAATAATTAGATAGTATAACCAATCAGAAGAATGACAGCAGCAGGTTGCAAAATACCACTCAACAGGTGAATGTTGCCTAGCAACCTCCAGGCAAATGGTCAGGAGCAATAAGACAACACTGATGATAAAATGATTAAGTATTTATTGGTATTTGAATGATTACTATTTCGGTATAAAATTCAGATACTTATTCAAGTAATTCACTTGACTTCCTTTCCCTGTTAGAACAGCAACATGACCGTTGCAAATACATTTATACAATTTATCATATTTTTTTTTACCTTGTAGTTCTATATTATATTATCTACAATTGAGACTATGCCAACAGCAACAAGTCTTGTTGCGGTTATATTTCATGGAGTACATATAATGACCAGGCTTTAGACAAACCGTGAATCAGCTTTTCGTTTAAGAGCAACACTAGTTGCCCAACGAACATACTATTCTGGATACTGAATTAGCCCACTTTCGATATTCTGCTCGAGTGAATACGAACAAAGAAATTCAAAACAAGGCCAGGGGAAAACAAAAAAATATATTAGCAATATTACATTATATTCCTTTGTTCCCCCGGGCATCGTTTTGAATTGCTTTGTCTGTGATCCCTCGACCACAATATCTAAAGTGGGCTATTAGGCTGCAGCAGTATAGCACAAGGAGAACGCTTTACTCGTTCTGCCTTGCACGATTGAGATATATAAAAAATTACTAGATTAGAAAAAAATGTGAAAATCATTTCAAACAAAGTTCTTTTGTGTATGAATCTGATAGTGAGTAGTGCTACTGAGGTATTGTGGGATTGAAGGGAACCATTTGGGGTAAACTGGCTTGAGGCACTGCAGGAGCATAACCCATTACAGGCTGTATTCCTTGTGCCACGGGTGCCATTGACATGTAAGCCGGTTGGGAAGCCATTCCACTGACAGGCACCATCTGCACCTGTGGTGTCATTATAGGAAATTGCTGTTGGGGCACCATCATGCCAGCCATACCAGTCATACCAGTCATACCAGTCATATAGCTGTTCTGCTGGTGAATTCGTGACTGATTCGTTTGCATTTCCTCTTGCTGAGCCTTGATTTTCTTTTCGAGTTCCTTCTGTTTTTCCTATGCCAGCATCAACACAGAATATCAATATACATCAGCTTTGATCTAATCTGGTGTTTTCCTGCTCACTATTTTTGGTCTGTCTGTTGGGAGTCATACTTGTACTGTCATATCCAGTATCTTGAGCGTTCTACCAGCTCTTGCTTGGGCTATCGTTCAGCCATTTCATTATTTATCAATGCAATGTGCTTCTTTTATGCAGTACTCCTTGTTACTTCTTGTTCTACTGAATGTAACGGACTAATCTGCCTAACTAGAAGTCACTTCTCACCTCTAATTCCACCTGACGTTGTCTCATCTGATGTTCCTCATATTCTCTCTTGTGTTCTTCAAGCTCTCGTTTCTGGATGTTAAGTCGTTCCAAGAGAGCAAACTGCTTCTCGTGCTCCTGAAATGCGACGTAATCACAATGATATCATCATTATGATGGTGATTATTATTATTATTATTATTATTATTATTATTATTATTATTATTATTATTATTATTATTATTATTATTACGTTATGATAATCCGTGCTGCTCTCATCGACTTCAGTAATTCGTAACTTACCATGAGTAGTTCTTGTTGTTTTTTCTGTTCTTTCAATATTGCTTCAATTTGTTCAGGAGTCATGACTATCTCCTTCTGTGTGATATAAAAACGATTAAACTTCACTATCTGCAAGCTGTAAACGAAAGCCATACATAAAATGCATGTAACTGGCTTGGCTTACCTTGTCATTGTAGTCTGCAGGTGGAGGAGGAATATATTGTTCATTGCCAAAAGACAAACCCCTAGACTTTCTCCTAGTGGGTGGGGGAGTTCTGTTAGTTTCAGGACGAGGTCGTTCTGTGAGCATACTCTGTGGACGTGGTCTTTCCTGTGGAATGGTCACCATCACGGGTTTGGTACCCGAGTACGAATTTCGTTTCTCTTCTCTGGTCTCCATGGTAACAACTTCTTTTTCTGCAGCAGCTCGCGCTTCTGCGACAGTATTTCGGAGGTTACCCTCCTCTGTTGGTTCGTTTATATCTACCATCTCTTTACGACGCTGCATTATCAACTAAATAAACACAAAAAACCTTTTGTTAGGTTTACAACAATTTCTGCTGGATACTGACGAACATTGGTTTGCTATCTAACTACTTTACCTGAAGTTCGTTTCCTTTTGTTGTTGTCTAAAGACCAAAATCAAAACCAAATCAGGACGAGGCCAATGAACAAATCACTGATTCGTGCTAGAGATGGCGACTTACCTTCCACTGTGAACGAAGGACAGCAAACTGACTGTAGACACGAGCCCCTTCTGCATCTCCACACATTCTCTTGAATTCTTCTTTACTCATCTTTTCCAGATCTTTAGCTGATTTCCAAGCCAATGCCTGGATACATCTGTAGAAACAAACAATGCCTTCCTGTATAGCAATTTGTTATCTAATGATCTCGCATACAGTATTATATCTGGATACTTCAGTGTACACTTAAACAGCCAATCAGAACACATCAATGTGTTACGTACGTCTGAGAAAAGTTTTTACTTTTCAGCCAGTCCCTCACTTCATGTGGTCCAGAATCAGGATAAAGGACTACAGTCTCTTTTGGTTCTGCAAATAACAAGTCATTTACTGGCATAGTTAACAATGACTTCATGCAGTCATACAACATATATTAATAGTAGTTAATACTTAATAATGATATAAAGACAGGCTTTACTGTTATCACTTGTCTCAGTTTGGTTCCCGGATAGACTTTCGAAGTCCTTCTTAACGGGACCCCGCAAGATTTTCGCGCTTCGCGTTCAATGAAGGAGCGAGTACGACTTGTGACAAGTCTAGTTGCCTACCTGTCTTACGAACTACATGAGAAGTCAAACCACCCTGACCGTAAGTCATTCTGCGCTTCAACTCGTCTGTTAACAGGTCTGCTGAACTCACTAGACAGAAAAATAGAAAAACAGTCGGTCACTGATAACACACAGATAACCACATCAATCTTACTTCTTTTCTCTTTCTCTTCTTCCTTCTTCTTCCGTATAGCTTCTTTGTCGACTTTCTTCAGATTACCTCCACTCAGGATGGCGTTCTGCAATTCACTTGGCTTTTGTGTGCTACTTTCTGACGGTATAAGGATTAGTCCACGAGTTATACATCTGATCAACATATACACTCAATCCAAGAAACGTTGTCCGACCGAAAGCACGATACTGACAACCGCAAAGCACAGTGGGATATCTCATTTCTTTTATTTCGTAAAACCAGACAGCTTTGCATCGAAAGTTTCAGTTTTACATACAAAAGCCCGTGCACAGAAGTATGCGAATTCATCAAATGTGGTTATACTTTTGCATTTCGCGCTGTAATTTGAAAGACAACGAGTCCCACTGTGCTTTGCGGTCGTCAGCTTCTTGCTTTCAGTCCGGACGTTTTTTTGGACTGAGTGTATACTGAATGTCAATAAGGTTGATACAAAAAGTCTTACCTGTTCTATTTGCAGAAACTTTTGTTGCTGTCACATGAGCAGTTGAGGGGGGAGGGGTTGGGGGAGGAGGGCTCATGGGAGGGGGTGGGGGAGGTTTTGGTCCAGTATCATCATCTTTTTTCTTGATGCTGATATGTCTCAGTTCTACAAATGGCACTTTTCTGTTCTCAAGGTTGACTGAACTGGTCTCTGTTGTTTCAACTTTCTTAATCTGGTTTTATGATAGAAGTAAGTGTTAAAATTATCAGGACAATCTGCAACTGCATAATTATTTGTAATTACCTGTACATCTGATACAGTCATGGTTGGTACTGGTGGAGGGGCAGTTGAAGGAGGATTAGGCAGAGATGATACTGCAACAATTACAAATACATAGTTACCATTAATCAATAGAGTTAAACAAAAGTTTGAGCAGACAGAACAGACTTACATTGCGTAGTAACTGTAGAGGTGGTGGAGCTGGTACTTGTCTGGGTTTCACCTCCCTTCATTTCTAGTATTGTATTGGGAACAAATCCAATCTCTCCATCAGAGTTCCTGACACACCACCATTGCCGACTGTCATCCAGTATCTATCAAAACCAGAAGTATTTGTTCTCATAAGATATGACTATTTTGAAGGGGTGAATAGTAATTAATGGCAATGATGGGTGACTTCATGACTTGAAGGAATTGACCGTGGAGTAGTGAGAATTTTATCCATGATATGCAAATTTTTTTAGATAGTAAATTTGCCTGCACCATTCACATGTGAAATCTTAGAATTTCTGAACTGGGCTATTCATTTATCCCTATCACCATGACAGTGTCACCAGCCACTAAGAATAGCTATTGACTAGGTACATACAGCTACTTCCTCTCCTTGTTTGACTGACAGCTCCTTGGAGTTTCTGGCAGTGAAATCATACAGGATGCGACTTCTCTTAAAAATGGCTTTTTTTGAAGCTTGATTGGATGCCAGTTGACGGAACTTGGCAGCTGCTGCCAACACTGTTGGACTTGTTGGCTCTGAATCATCCATCTGTTAAAACATTGATAAATTAAGGATGGCACAGTGAAAGGGCTTGCTTACTCACAGTTCCTGGTCTTGGCATTACAAGTCTAATACTAAGTTTCTCCCTTGATTCAAGGGTTTTTAGAATTGTATTTGATCTGCTGTCATGGTAAAGGAAGATAGTAGCTTGTTGCCATACCCTCTTTTGTTGGTCATTCATCTGAGCAACAGCAGCAGCATTAGCAGCCACAGCGGCACTAATATTGGCTGGTATGTCTTTACCACCAACATATTCAGGAGGTACCCAACCATCCTTAAACACTGGTGCATAAGGAGGGATAAAGTGGTCTTTGAAGTGCTTTGACTGTCTACAACAAAAACATATACAAACACCCCTCATTCACTTCAGGTAACTTAATACATTATACATTCTGTTTAATATTACCAGTATCTATTTTGTTATCTTCTGTTAAAAAATAAAAATAAAAAGGCTATATTGCTCTATTGTTTCGACCCTTTTAGCATGCATCGTTTGAAGCACTTTTGCTTGAAAATCGTGATTTTCGAAAAAAAGACAGATGAAGTATTTGTGAAGCAAATGAAAATCAAAAAATCTCAAGTAATTCTGTGTGTGTTACTAAAGGTTGTTATAGGCATTTCTAGTACGAGGAAATCTTTCTGAATTAAAAAAGAGTTTAGTAAATATGGAATAGGCATTCAAAGTATTGGTGGCACCAAGGCTATGATGGTACGAACCAAGTAAAATCGCATCTAAAAATATTACAATATATTACTTTAATAATACTAATAAAGTAGAGGTATTTCTAACTAGTCACCGACTTTTTCTCAAAATATTGCAAGAACTTGAAACATAGAGTTTTATGACCTCAAGGAGCTAAGGACCTCAATGGAGGAACAACCTAGAGGATGTGTGCATGTCTGATACTACTGTCGATGACGATGAGATGAACTTGGTTTTTACTGAGTGCTTTTGTAAAGAGACATTGAATATATGATTCATCTCAATTGAACTTGACTTGCTTTACATTTCAAATGTTCCCGAAAACAATTTAAAGACAATTGCGAGATATTTGTTTGCTTAAAATTTCGACACAAAGCCATGATATGCGGCGAACTCGAGGCCTCAAAACTTCGGGGCTTTCCCTTCGTGTTTGAGATAAGGATCTCCTTCTGCATTTGTGATTGGCTAATAATATGCACGTGATACAAAAGTGCAATTTGATTGGATGCGATCGAAAATGATTGACACCAATGGCGAGTATTATGGGTTAGCAAACTGATCTTGGTACCATTTCTGCCTCAGGGGCCGAAACAAAAACATTTTACAACTATCACTCCCCACAGGGGCTCTTCCGTGAGGTTGCCCTCCCAACCCCTTTAAAAATCCCAACTGGTAAGGAGGCAAACCAGTTGGTTATTTACAAGCATGGTAAAGAGACTGAATTTTATTCAATTGAAATCCGAATAAATACAGTCTCAGCTAGTGGTTATGGTGGGACTTGAACCCGGACCATTGGGTTGCAAGACCAACACCATGGCCACTCAGCCATGCTGCCTTCTGTTGAACAAATATACGTACTATATTCTTGTTATTCTACAAGGAATGTTGTAGGAATTATGAATTGGAAACTGTATGTCCAGATATAGTCGTCATCAGTCACTGAATACATTAAGTTGCAATAACTGAATTACTGAATATTTACTTGGCCTCTGTCCAGTTAGGTCCAAGAGCAGTCCACAACTCCATTTCCTTAGATGACAAACAGTTCTGCAGAAGTTCAATAGCTTGGACAGACAGCAAAGGAGATAAAACAGATCTGGCTTTTTCAGGACTATAAAAGAGGGAAAAAAAAACAGGGAAATGAAAATCAGTAGATACCAGTAATTACAGAAGTATAGATAAGGTGTTGTTTGTTTGTAAACCTTGACTTACCCATTGGTACACCTGACAAGAAGTGACAAAGGGACAAACAAATAATGAACCAGCTCTGCTGCATTGGGATTGTGAATATGAGGGCGGAGTCTTCCCTAAAATATAGAGAATGAATTCATTCAGTTTTTATTTGCTTGTGAAACAAGCTTTTAGATTTCATAAGAACAATGTCTCACCAATAGGTTGAATGCATGTTTGAATTTCTGGAATGCATCGATGAAGTCACTTTCTGGGGGAGGTCTGGCTTCCATGGCAAGAGGATTATCTGGTATCGAAAACAACACCTTAAAGAATGTTCATCGGCATGGGCACTGTTAGTGCGCACACTTTCTACACATGAAATTAACGCACTGTAGTCATCTTGATGATGTCATTCGAATGTTTTGATTGACAAAACGTTGAGAACATGTATTTTGCTTCTTCATACTCTTGTAGCCCTTAAAGTAGGTGACCCCTCTTTTTTATTTTGGATTTTTCAAGTACTCTATGACATCCAACATTACCGAGAATAAATCAAAAATATGACGAGCCGGTTCTTACTGAAATCAGCTATTAAATGGTGAAGAATTTTACATAACAGGCTTCAAATCAACTTTTGTAATGCAATAACATTTGAAATGTTCATATTTCTAATTTTAAGCATAATTGTTTAAAATTTTAAAATGATAAGCAATTATTAGCTATTTTTCTAGAGTTCTATGAAATTTGGCAAAGGTTGATTACTTTTGAACACTAAAATATGGATTTTTTGACAGCTTTCCGTGTTTGCGTTATTGGAGTGTTTTTATGACAAAATGGGTAAACTTCCATGCAATATGACAGCTAAACGAAGTCCCCCATTTTTTGCTTGCTTATTTTACTTCTAATATGATTGGGTTTCATTGTGCAAGATTTTAAAAAGATGTGATGAGTGGAAATGTTGCCCATGAACACCCTTAAGGACGTTCATGGGCATTGTTTGTGCGCACGCTTTCTACGCATGAAATTAACGCGTGCGCGCTCATCTTGATGACGTCATTCGAATGTTTCGATCGGCAAAACATTGAGAGAACGTGGTTTTCGCTTCTTCAAACCCTTGTAGCTCTTAAACGAAGTCGGTGACCCCCCTTTTTTATTTCGGATTTTTCAAGTAC
>JAABNW020095113.1:12309-28862 GCA_015164035.2 Radianthus crispa
ACAAGAAGTTCCGGTTAAACGTGGACAGAGTGTGTAAGTTGATACTTAGTGGGTTAAACTAACTGGGGGTGGGGGGTGGGGTGCTTGCTCTCCTCGGTCTAATCCCACAAGGATGTCACGAGAATAAGCCCTGGAGCAACATGCGGCATTTGCAGCCTACGTTTGGCTGAAATCTTATCCAACCTCTTTTATTTTTGTTTTTGTTATTGTTGTACTTGATTCTCGGTCCTCAGTGCATGAAACCACAGGGTAAACAAAGGGTAAAACAGGCAAGAATAAGACTTTTTAAAAGGGATGATCAAGCGTCACGAAACATCACAACATCGTCTCTAAAAAAGCATAAAATAAAAGCCCCCCCTAGTGTGGTTGAGAAAAAATATCGAAGCAATTCAAGTTGTTGGCAAGTTTTGGGTGCCGACCGCTTTCCACTCGATTGAAGGAAGTAGAAAGTAGCGACTTTCTATTGGTATGACAATATAGGTTGTCATAGCTTTAGCACATCCCGGCAAGATTCGTAGTCCTCGTCAATATTCCACATACGATATTTGTGAGTCAAGTTTATAAAGATAAAGTAACGAATGTTACGATGCAAGTAATATTTAGGTCAACGGCGGCGCAGAAAAACAAGGCTTTAAATTTGGATTGAATTTTTTTTCGACTTTTTCTTGTTGATTTACGGAAATTTTTTTTTACGAACATTTGATTTGTTTATCATTCTCTCGCATTGTGAAGAAGATGCGTAAAGATGAACTGTAGAATATGTTCTGCATTAACAAATCGCATATACAAGACAACATGAATAATACATCTCCATCTAGCAGGTGTTCGATAAAACTTGTCGCATCCAATTGACAAGAAATGTTTATCACAAACCAGTTACAACTTGCTGCAACCACTTGCTGTTGTTACTGTAAAAAGAGAGGTATTGTTACTAGTAGAGTTCTATATGTCGGGCTATCGCAATGATCGCTAGTCTCCTTTGCAGCCGTTTCCTCCAGTTGTGCGACACTTAATGGTTTTAAATATATAGTGATCGTTTATGGTTAGTCACGCATGAGGTGAACTGGCGCGGGGTCTGAGACCGAGTTAAGGTCTCCATTGTAAACCTTTATATTGCTCAAGACATACTTTCTATTCTTTGTAAATTATATGCTGTAAATTACTAACTTGGCTTGATATTAATCTTTGGCAGGTTTGAACGAGCTAAAGAATCCCAAAGACGACTGGCGAAGGTAAGTAGACATCTATTAATTCACTCTGTACCCGAAATATATCGAGTACAAACTATGCCATCGTTCGACTCTTTACAAACTGCTTAACTTTTCTATTTAATGCTCTAAAAGATTATTTGAATTGCTCGATATTTTTGTGCTTTTTAAGTACTAAAGTCTTGGATTCAAAAGCCCTGTTCAAAAATATAGACGAAGTTTTACTCCGACAAACTGATTTTTAGAGTTCAGTGACAGGCAATTTTACTAATAACTTCGGCTCGTTAGTGTCCAGAAAGCGATCCCAAAGGTAGCATCGATGAGGAAATTAGGAAAAAGAAGTTTTATTGGGTTTTCGTGCAATACTTTGCTCTAGCCCTATATAATTCTTGTCTTTTGTAAAACAAATAACAACGTCTATTTGAAAGTAGCTCGATTCAATTACTCGCTCTGTGACCTCAATAAAACAATTTCAAGATTCTTTGTCGCTCAGATTTCATTATTTTTAGGTATGTTTTTTTCTGTAGTTTCGAACTCGATTTTACTGGTTTTGCTCCAAAGAGATAAGCCGAAGTTATTGAAAAAATACCGAAGTTGTGACTGTGTTACACTCCCCCACTAACTCGCCACCTTGGGACTCGGCGTTCCAGTCTTATTACGTGTCACCCTTCGCTTTTTCTAGTTGTTTGTGAATCTCGGATACAAATTCTATACCCGAAAAACTCATGCGATAGATGGGAACCGCTTCACACATTTTTTGTCCTTGGATTCAAACTTTCTTAGTGTGTGGAAAAGCCTCTTGAAAATCGCTATTTGCTCATGTTGGCGTTGAATTTCTCACCGCCATGTTTTGTTTGCATTTTCAGCCTTTGTTTGGTGGCTGAGTCGCTCTTTACGGGTTCGTTAAGACGAAACCATAGCAACCGTTATCAGAGCCGCTTTTTACATCGCGGGCTCGTATATATAATCCTAGGGACGATTAACGCTTACGATTATAGCGCGCGACTTTATGTATACGGCAAAGTGAGCTCGAAATCGTGTCATGCGAATGGTCCTACGGCTGGTCTGCGACAGACGTACGCGAACTATAGTTTAGATTCCAGCTTACGACATTTGCGGGCAAAAAATGCGCCAAATCGCTTGCCACTGACGATGCGCCGTATATAAGCCGTATATACTTTGCACATAAGTACTCTATATTGTTAGCGCACATACCAGAGTATTTTGTGAACCAAACAGGATACGTAATCGAGATTTTAATGAGAAATCCACTTGAAATGAATGCGATAACAGTCAGGTTTTGACATGTTTAGGTTGCCCTCACTATCTATTGGCTTGGCAAATATGCCAACGATAACCTGGACTTCACTGGGTCATCTTGTCTGAATGAGACTTCTTTTCATCATCTCCTTGAGGTAGGACTTCTTTTGATTTCTACGCATGAAAATGATTTTGTATCTAACTCCAACTTTGCCAGTAAGCCTTTCGCCATTCGAGTTACCACCGCTGTGGGGCTGTGGGACTTTTTGAGGGACAAAATAGGAACCACCTTTAAATTTGTCCCCAGACAGTCCCATAATGCCTCGCAATGCCAAGTTCTACTATCAAAACTCGGAGTGGCTAATTCTCTACTCAACAACCTCGTGATCTACATTTTTTAGAACCAGTTTCCAGAGTTACCCGACATAGAAGGCGAGGAATTGCTACAGAGACGAGAAGCCGCTGAAGCTGCCGTGCAACAAGCAGAGCAGAAAGAATCGATCAAAGACAAGCACGAGATCGTCACCGAGGCTGTTGACTACAGGACTAAAATACGAGCCTTCAAACAGCTAGAAGAAGAATCGAAAAGGGTAGGCCACTGGCGAAAAATGGAAGTGGAATTGTCCATTTATTTCCGTGTACTGATGATATAGTCTTCTTGCTTTGGCTGTCATTTGTAGGTCCAAGAAGAAGCCGAGAGGAAGCGTCGGAGATCTTTCTCGTCGTCTGACAAAGAAAATCAATATATCGAAGAAGAAAAAGAAAGAAGACGAAAAAGTATTGGGAGTAAACCGGTGTGGAAGGAAGGCGACAGTAGATATAAGCACAAGAAGGAGATTCTTGGTGGTTGGAGGGTACTTACACATTTACTGACCGCCCCAGCGATCGAACAAAGAACGACAAAGACAGACTGACTGGGCGATCCCTCCCTCCTTTCCCCCTCTTCCTCCCTCTCTTCCTCCCCCTCTTCCTCCCCCTCTTCCTCCTCCCCAATCCCCCAGAGTCGCCGCCAGGCTAACGACCAAACAAACTGACTGACACACACACACACACACTCATGAGTGCTGATATATAACTGATCCATCTTTAACCCTAGGACCCCATCAAGAGCAGGCGTGACCGCATCATTCAAGGTACAGGAGAAAGTCCCCCTAAGGAATCTAAACCTGTTGGACTAAATATGAGATCACCGGGTGACATGCGTGACAAATTGTCACGCTACGAGCAAATGAATCGCCAAGCATCTGAGGTATGCCCACTCTTTGAATAAATGATTATCAAGAAACTGATAGAAGACTGGAATAATTTTTAAGGGAATTTTTGTTTCAGGAATCCGAAGTCATTCAAGGCAAACGCTCTCGACCAAAATCTTGGGGTGGCGGGGATTTGCTGTCCCGTGGAGGGTCGCTCACCGATAAGACCAATAAATTTGAAAGCCTTCAAAGACAAGCTGACAAGGTATAGACCATGCTAGTCCTGATTCACCTCGATCATATTCGATTTCATTGCCTTTTCACTGTTATTCTCTCTCCGTGTTTTATATGTTAACGCATGCATTCATTGTTATCTTGGCTACGTACCCTCATTCAATCATAGGAAAGTGCCGTACTGCACGGCGAACTGCGCATGCCTGCAGTAGATAATGATGTTAACCGACAGAACAGAACACCTGTGCTTAGTGCTGGTGCAGTTAATTTAAAGGATAAACACAGTAAATACGAGAAGCTAGACAAGGCAGCTCACCAGGTACTGCTTAACACTGAACCTTCATGTTCCGACTTAACGACTGACTGACTGACTGACTTCCGGACGCTTGATGGTAAAGACGGTCTGACGGATTGGACTGACTGCCTGACCGAACGACCGACCGACCGACTGATGGATTGACAGATCGACTGACTGACCAACTGACTGAACTGGCTGACGGATTGAAGGAAAGGCCGTCTTATTGACGGACTGACTGACCGTCCCAAAAGCGACCAACCCTACAGAAAGGCCGACTGATTTAACCTGTCAGTTCGCTGTAATTCAGTTGTGTGTGACAACGTGTCCTCTCGAGTTTTTAAGGTCTAACCAACCTAAAATATTGAATTTCTTCCAAAGCAAACGATGGTGTTGGAAGGAAAACACCGTGATATGGAGAATGACTTCGAGTATGACATTGGAGACAAAATAAGTGGGCCAATCTCGTTGCCTGGAGCAACTGATGTCAAACTACGGGAAAAGAAAAGACAGTTTGAAAGTTTGGACTACAAAGCGCAGAGGGTAAGGCGTTTTGCATAAAACAGCCTCTGGTTTATAGTTAATCTTCGTTAAATAACCCTTTCATCATGCTGTATCATCATGATTAGCATCACTACCATCACTACATCATCATCATTACTATGATCATCATCATCGACGTCGACATCATTGTCATCATCACCATCACCACGTCATCGTCATCATCATCATCACCACGTCATCATCATTACTATCATCATCATCATTATCATCTTTATTCTCTAACACTCAGGAAAGCTCTATTCTAAAGCTACACAGCGGCAAGTCATTCGATGACTCCACACAGCGACCCAAACCGTCTCAGCCCCGGCCCAAGTCCAACGTGTTCGATTATCAGCGCTTCCCTCCCCAGGAACCAGAGACAAGCGGCGGCGACAGTATTCAGGTTCGTGAGATGAGCTTCATTGAAAGTTCACCGTACGACCAGAATGAAGTCCCTATGCAGAATGAGCACCCTCCAGCTCCCCCCAGAGGAGATTCTCTACGGTATACTTCCTTGACGAAAAGACCCGAGGAGTCAATCAGAAAGGAGGCAAAAGGCAAGACAGCGCTTTATTCTTCCTTCGCCCAGCCTGAAGAGCCCAAAGAAGGAACCACCAAGCGTCCTGCTATGAAATACAGGGAGTTTGTCTCTTATCCCGTTACCAAGCAGAGAGACCGTGTGGAGCGATATAATGCTGCTCTTCAACAACTTTCCAAGGAACCGGAAAGAAAACCTATTGAGCAGTCATCTGGAAAACCAAGGAAAAAGTCCATTGGTAATGATGAGTGGATTAAAGTCAAACCTGTCGAAGAGCCGATGGACGATATTCCAAAAAGGCCGATCCAAAAGCTTTGGGACCGAGAGCCAGAAGATGAAGAAGGCGACCAGTCATACAAGAAGCGAACCCAACCAGTTGATACATCGTTTGACGCTGTTGAGAAGTCCACCTATGTCCCTGACGTGAAAAACATGAGGTACAAAGACTTTGCTGCGCCGCCTCCAAAGAATGTCGTCAAGGACCATGTTGTGACGTCTAGTACGTCTGTTACAGTCGAGTCCTCTGGACCAAGGAAAATCAGTGGTACTGTAACCGGTCCTTACAGTAACTTCGCACAGCAAGCCAATCAAGATCCAAAGAAACCTGCTCAGAAAACTTCCTTGTCTTACCGCGACTTTGTCGTCCCTCCTCCCAAGGGAGATACTTCTAGCGAATCAGAAAAAGTCAAAGCCAAGAAAGTCAAAGATCTGACAAAAAGATTCATGGAGTTGGAGGCCGAGCAATTCAAGCCCAAAGAAGGAGGTCCACCACAGCCCAAGTCACTAGTGGACAGAGAAGAACTTGTACGCAATGAGAGAGAGTCCAGAGCTCGTAGCTGGTACGGAGGGCCTCTGGGTCTTGATGATGAGGAATTTGAAGGCGCTTTTAGAAGGAGAGTACGAAGATGGTCGGACTACGAATACGAAGAAGAAGACAGGACTAAGAGTTCACCCTGGGAACAAAATGATCCCGAACAATGTAAGTGCAGTAATTCGCGTATAGATTTGGTAGTACTCCCCTTGGGTTTATGGCGTGGAAAGAGCAGTGACATAAGCCTACTGCCGAGGCCATCAACCATTTCCGCCTTTTCCACGGGAATTCCGAATTCATGAATTAACAAAATCTTGATGCCAAGATACATCCCCACCCCACCTCACCTCCGGATCCCTCGTGCCTCTCCCGATGCTAGTTTTCTAGTATATTTCTGGGGCATAGACCTAATAATCTGTTAAGTGTTACTGAGATTTATTAATTTTAATCATTACAGATGACGCGATTCAAAACCAGAATCAACCGGACGCGATTCCTGCTTCTGTTAATTATTATCAGTCTTATAATGGGTCAATCGAACCAGAATTAGAAGTCAGGAAAAAGCCACAGGTAGAAAGCAGTAGAGAATGGCATCAGCCACAACCACCAGAAATGGAAGTCAGGAAAAAGCCACAAGTGGAAAGCAGTAGAGAATGGCATCAGCCACAGCCCCAGCCACAAGCTGATTATCCTCCACGACCAGTAGAACCTCCTAAGGAACCCGAACCAGTGCCGTATGGTCAGACGTATGAACAAGACGTGAAGCCCGTGACATCTACTCTTCAGCAGTCTGAGCCACAAGTACCAAGACTTGAAGATCAGCCCCCCTCCAGGGACGAGCATGACTACAAACCTCCCACCTCCACTCATATCCGTAATATTGGTACTCGCAGCTGGAATGAGTTCGAAAGCTCGCGACGCAAGAAGTCATTGGAGCTCTTGGACATTCGCCCAACCGCCAGACCGTATGAGTCAACAGAACAGGAAAAAAGCAAAGGAGAAACGGATCTCTACAAACTGAAGAGACCAGCTGAGTACTTACCGAAATATAGAACAGAACATGGTGAGTCTTCTTCTTGCGTTCTCTAGCTGTGTCTGCCCCTGAACTATAGAACTCTCTTCCGCCTTCTATACCTACTGAGTCATCTCTGTCGTCATTCAAGACTAAAAAACGTATTTGTTTATATCTACGTTTAACTTGTACCTTTTCTGTTTTCTTTCACTTTTACCTGCCCTTACAATCTCCGTATTTTTTGCGCTTAAAGCAATTTTTCTTTTGGATAAGCGCACTATAAATGTTTATTATTATTATTATTATTATTATTATTATTATTATTATTATTATTATTATTATTATTATTATTAAGTTTCCTTGAAATTCAGTCCTAGACGTCCACCACAAAGTGGTATTTATGTGAATAAAACATTCCTTTCATTCTATCATCAGCTCATCCCAAACCTTCAAGCCAACCCGCCTACAAAGAACCACCTAACCCTGCAGTAGAAACCTACCACCATTACTTCCAGTCTAACACACCAGACGATTTTGCGCCAACAGAAAGTCCGCAGTCTCAACCTGAAAAATTCGATGAAGAACCAATGCCAACGTCCTACCCCACGTACTACCAACCTCACAATGTTGCCCGCACGGAGGTAGTTCAAACGGGAAAGCCTTTGATTGTCAGTGCAAAGCTTCACGATGAAACGCAAGACCAAAGACCCATCCACAGACCACTACCAGGAAATCAAGCGTATGAATTTGTAGCCACTGCAGAAACGCCTAACGTTGTAGAAAGCACACCACCGAACCTTGAGGCAGCACCTAAAACAGACTTCAAAGCTCAGCAGAAACTGTGGGAAGATCTCAGTAGCCACAAACATGTACACTCAGGTGAGGAGGAGCCGGAAGGAACGTTTCCCGTCCAGGAACCACAAGTAGAAAAATACGTTTCTGTGCAACCTGAAATGCCAAAGCCACAAGAAGTGGTGACGCAGGAAGAGGTTGCAGCTGCAACTACGAAATCAAAACGACCTCAGGTCTTTGCCATTGTTGGGCGCCAAGGGAGCCAAGCTCGACCTGTAGTAGCCGAGATGCCTGAAGAAGCTGCAGTTTCACCGAAGCTTTTCAAAGATATTCCTCCACTTGTGACAAAAGAAGAACCCAGAGCAGTGCAAGACCAGACGAGACAACAGCACCCTGGCAAGGTAATGATCTCACCGTCATTATCAGGGGCTAAGGTGTTTAACTTCGAAAACGAAAACAAGAGGAACGCACTGCAATCTCGTCCACATACTGAAAAACAAACCATCCCAACCAAGAATGAAACAGTTGTCGTAGAAACCGTGTCAGTTGTAGAACAAAGCAGAGGTGTCGATGAAGATATTTTTAAGACTGTAGAGGATTACGAGAACGAGAAGTTCAAGAGAAATATGCAAAACCCTGAATACCGCGAGAAGCTAAGGAAGGAAGTGGAAGAGAAGAACCGTAAACAGCGGGAGGAAGCAAGATACTTGACAAACCTTCAGATGCGTCAGTCATTAGGTACTAAAGATATGGTGAATGATGAGGAAGGAAGAGTAAGACAAGAACACTTTGAAGATCTACAAAATGCGGGGGGGAATCTGGATGACATGTATGATTATAATGCCAACCGAACCAGAGACTACGAGAAAAAGAGGCAGTATGATTTTGATAGAAGAGGTCAAGGGCGTAGAGAGTATGAAGAGAAGGAACGTAGAAGGCAAGAGCAAGACAGACGGGAATGGGAGCGAAAAGAGCAAGTAAGGCTGGAGAATGAGCGACGCCATGAGCAAGAACGAAGAGAGCGCGAAAGACAAGAGCAAGAGAGGCGGGAATGGGAACGAAAAGAGCAAGAAAGACTTGAACATCAACGTCGAGAGCAAGAACGAAGAGATCGCGAACAGAAAGAACGCGAAAGGCAGGAGCAAGAAAGACGGGAATGGGAACGTAGAGAACAAGAAAGACTAGAATATGAACGCAGAGAAAAAGAAAGAATGGAACGCGAACGCCGAGAACAAGAACGACTAGAATATGAACGGCGCCAAGAGCAAGAACGCATGGAGCGCGAAAGACAAGAGCAAGAAAGACGTGAATGGGAACGCAAGGAGCAAGAACGCATCGAACGTGAACGTCGTGAGCAAGAAAGACAAGAACGAGAAAGGCGTGAATGGGAACGCCGCGAACAAGAACGAATCGAGCGCGAAAGACAAGAACAAGAAAGACGTGAATGGGAACGCCGCGAACAAGAACGCATCGAGCGCGAAAGACAAGAACAAGAAAGACGTGAATGGGAACGCAAGGAGCAAGAACGCATCGAACGTGAACGCCGTGAGCAAGAAAGACAAGAACAAGAAAGACGTGAATGGGAACGCCGCGAACAAGAACGAATCGAGCGCGAAAGACAAGAACAAGAAAGATGTGAATGGGAACGCCGCGAACAAGAACGAATCGAGCGCGAACGGCAGGAACAAGAAAGACGTGAATGGGAACGCAAGGAGCAAGAAAGACTGGAACAGGAACGTCGCGATCAAGAAAGACTTGAATGGGAACGTCTTGAGCAAGAAAGACTGGAACATGAACGCCAAGAACAAGAACGTAGAGAACGCGAACAAATGGAGCGCGAAAGACAAGCTGAGGAAGATAGACGTGAACATGAACGCCGAGAACAAGAAAGAATAGAACGTGAACGACGAGAACAAGAGAAACTAGAGCATGAACGGGTGGAACAACAGCTCCTGGAGCAAGAGCGCATGGAAGAAGAGCGTAGAAGACAAGAACAGCTAGAACGTGAGAGATACGAACAAGATCGCAGAAGACAAGATGAACAAAGGCAACGAGGGCGTTATGGACCTCGTGAACACGAAAGACGGCATGACCCGCGGGACACACACAGGCGTCACGAATATCGTGATGAAGAGCGCTACGACCCGCGAGACACTCAGAGACGCCACGAATACCGTGACGAGGAGCGTTTCGGGCCGCGGGACACAAAGAGGCGTCACGAATATCGTGATGAGGAGCGTTACGACCCGCGTGACACTCAGAGACGCCACGAATACCGTGATGAGGAGCGTTACGGGCCGCGGGACACACAGAGGCGTCACGAATATCGTGATCATGACCCACGTGATCGTGAGTCGCACAATTATCGTGACCGAGAACGTTACGAGAGAGAACGAATTCAAAGGGATCGCAGAGAACAGGAACGTCTTGACCAAGAACGCAGAGAACGTGAACGTCGCGAGCGACATCGCAGAGAACAAGAAAATCTTGCGCCAGAAGAAAAAGAACGGCATCGCCTCGAGCAACAACGGCGCGTCCATGAGATGGTGGAAAAACAGCAACGAGAAGAAAAAGAAGAGTACAGAAAGAGCCTTTCGAGAGAAGACCATCATATCCACACTGTAGGTTACCAAGGGTACCAAAGTGCCAATAACTGGACGAAAATTGATGATGGATCGCGGTATTCCATCTACGAGACTTTTATTGCTGCTGACCAAAAGCGCGTCGTGTGTACCGACTGTGGTCAACCCATCATTAAAGACACCGCCATGTTTGTTCAAGAATTAAATCGTTACTGGCACAAGAAGTGCTTCCGATGCGTGGTCTGTCAAGCCATCTTTGGAACCAAAGAACAGCGCAGTCCGCTAATGGTGTCCAACTCTTTGCTTCATTGTGAAAATTGCTCCATCACCAATGAAGGTAAACTATGCATCCAAACGTCTTAGTCTAGGCTATTAACATAGGCCAACACTTACATGCTTGACAATTGCTGATCATTCGTTTCGATCTTGGTTTTTAGGGGAGAAACTAACTGAAGTTTAAGGAAGAAGACTCCACATTAATTCATGGTCATGGGCCACACCCTTGATCCCTCCTCGCTGCTTTCGATACATCAATCCATATTGTCATAGCGCATTTTATAGCCCTTTGTCTCTTTCAACATATGTTTTTTATTGTATCACATTGTGAGCAAAGTACCATCTAGAGGCTTATTTGCACGCGCGACCAGTCAGGGCGGCAATAGATCACAGCGGCCGCGCAAGTCGCTGCGAATTCACTCGCGATAAATTACCTTTGAAATTCCCGCCCAAGTCGCGCCATGCGCGCCAAAGTTGTTAGTGTAAACAGGCCTTCGAGTGACTTTTGTTGACCTGTCATGAGTATGCAGTGACAACACCCGCAAAAAACTGTTTTAAACAAACTCTGATAGAATAGACTGCTAACGCTGACAATCAACACCAGTTGATGGTATAAATGATATATGGGGTAAAACAACGAAGAAAAGTAAAAACTCATATTGTGAAGTTTGTAGAACAGGAGAGAATGTAATTGAACTTGTAGCAATCCATTTTTTTACTCGTAAAGATCTTATAAGTCAAGTATCCAGTTCATCGTGTATACATGCAGTTTGTGAATACTTTATAGATTTGATATAGATTTCTCTGTCCAACCAATAATGAATGATGATGCATCGCCGGGAAACCAGAGTGTGTCGTAAAATAAATACATTTTAAAGTAAGCACTAAATGTTTATAGTTTTGTTTGTTGTTTTTCTCTTTTCTGTCCTGTTTTCTTTTTGTTTGTTGTTTTTCTCTTTTCTGTCCTGTTTTCTTTTTGTTTGTTTGTTTATCTCCTTCATTTGGGAGTAAACGCCGAGTTGACCAATGGGTTGCCATGGTGTTGAGTTTGTCACTTGACAAGTCGGCATTCGCTGTTCTGAGGAGCCAATCGGAAGCATTTGTACAGCAGGACCGTATGAGGTAGTATTCTAGCTGTTAGCTTCCTACAGTACCTTTGAACTCGGCTATTGACAAGATAAGCAACACTTAGTTAGAATTTGAGGTTTTTCATGTACTGAGAATGGCTGCTCGTACTTCGGTAGGCTAACATGTTTAGCTTCGTTACAGGTATGACTACACATGTACAGATAGACAGACAGACTTTATTGTACTGCACTGAATGAACAAGCCATCTTTGGTAATAATAGAATCGACAATTACAATGATTTCTGTTTTGGGTCACCCGAAAGATGCGAAAGAATAAAATGGGAGCACTTCAGAGGCCTTTGCCAGAGTCGTACCCAGAGTTCGCGGTGCACCAAGGGAAAGACGGAGGATCAAAACCTTCCCAGCTGTCATTGCTAATACAAGATAAGTAGCAACTGGGTACGAGTCTGGGCCTTTGCTTCGGTTCCAGGTTCGGTTCGGGCAAAATGTTTCGGGTATTCCCCAGGCTACTCTCTTCCTCATTCAATCAAGATGGCGGACGCTGTTAGAGTTGACTCGCCCGTCAGAGAGGCCAACCGATGTGTGCCGTCATGCCGAACAGTGAAGAGAGTAGCCTGAAAAGGAAGCGTCTTGGGCAGTCTTGTTAAATCAGAGATCAGACTAGAAGTCTCATATCGTTACCTCAGCGCACAGTACGTATGCGAGGAATATCGTCAATTAATTAGGCCGTCCAATTCAAGAAGGTAAGGAGAATGCATGAGTGATGACACTTTTCCTTTGGACCCCTCGTACCCTAATACACCCCCTTGAATGCTTGTTGTTTTTGTTACAAGTTACTGAAGGGTGTATCTTTTTGAATTACAGGTGGTGCGACCCCCAAACTGGTTATGACATTTTGGAAGACACCAATTGGGGAAGGGGGGGCTAAGATTCAAAATAATAAAAAACTTTGTGGGCGCAAAGGGGGTAAACCAGGATGGAGAGGGGAGATTCATGCACCTTAAACGAATTTTTTAACGTTTCTGGCTAAACCTGATAACCTATTTCCACAAGCTGCTGCACTGCGTCCTGGTTAAACTTCCAGCAAAATTATTGATGGTTTTCAACCCATTCCCATGAGGGTGAGTAGAACAAAAGGTCCACCAGTCACGGTGGTGGTTTTCTTTTGTCGAGTCCTCCAGCAATGGTTGCCGTGTCTTTTGTCGAACGTCTCTCCTGGGAATGGTTGAAAACCAAGAATACTAATAAACATCCATGGAGCGTGTAACAAAAAAAACTTATCAGAGGCGAAATTTGTTGTTGTTTCGCTCGTGCATGGCTTAGCTGGGAAACAATGAGAATGACTACGAATTTCTGGGAATATGTGTCTTCGGTTATCAAGGACTCTAAAATGAACATAATGTTTTGTTTGGTCCAGGTTCAGAATGTAGCCGTCCAGCAGGAGTCTTAGTACCATGTAATCCCGCAGGACAAATTACGGGTACATACGCTTGCAAATACCCGTACTTGTTTCTGAGCTTGTGCTGTGTGCGTCAATAAAAAAAAACGATCAATTTTATTTCCTACAAGAATGATTAGTGGCATTTCCAAGTGGCATTTCCTAGTCACATGAGGTTAAAGTTATTGTATTTACAATCATAACGGTGAGAACTGATTTTGTTCTTCGAATAAACCAAGATTTCTTCAGCATGTCTGTTGTCATTCTTTTCTTTTGCCATTCAATTTTATTTGCATACACACAACACTCAATCACCTGATTCTAAATTTAGATGTATTATTTGTACTTCCATAGTGATACGTTTTGTCGGTGCTACATATATTACCAACAGGAACAACGAATACTTAATCCTGTTATGTAACGATAAAGGTAAGTGTTTTATATCAGTATGGCAGAATACTATACGCGAATATTGCTTTCCATAATGGCTGGAAACCATGGCAAGTGGTAATGAATATCGAACCGTAATTTTGTCTGTATTGATTCGGATTTATTAAATTTAATTGGTTCAAAGTCTTGCGGCCCGGCGAATTCTAATATTCTTGTAAATTAAATCACCAGCTGCTCGTGTAAGCTTAATCACGGGATGAAAAAGCGTTTTTTTGTTCTATTTTCTTTGGCTTTTTAGCTTTTGTTGTCGAAAAATAAAAATAAAAGAATGTCAGAACGGAAGAAGGAATAGACATATCTATGGTTTATATAATGGTGTAAAAAGATTTCATTCGAAAGTATTGGAGATTCATCCGTTGAGGAAATTGAATATGCACATCCCTGAGACGCAATAACCAGAAGTAACAGGTGCATTTGAAAATCCAGAGTATGCTATCGTGGAAGCAGATTCTTCTTTGATCGATTGGTTTGTTGGAAGTCAAAGTACTAAAAACTTAAAATCATTTCATATATTTGTGCTTTGTTATGTAAGATTCGATTCCTGTTAATGTAGTGATGTTTTTCAGGGTTCGTTTTGGATGCTATTCCAACCTGTTTGTGACTGGTTTACCCATCATTTGGTCTTGTCATCGATCCAAAGTTACAGATGGCTCTCAATAACAGTTCATTGGTATCAGTATTAAACGGAACGCACAAAACCGTACAAGGCATACCTGGAGCGGATACAGACGACGAAGAGATTCATCCAGACGATGCAACATGGATCTTGACAAGTGCTTTCATTATCTTCACGATGCAATCTGGATTCGGACTAATGGAGGCTGGAATGGTTTCCAAAAAGAATGAAACCAATGTAATGGCCAAGAATGTCATTGATGTTGTCTATGGTGGACTTTCATATTGGTTGTTTGGATTTGCGTTCAGTTTCGGACAAAATCACAATAGCAATCCTTTCTGTGGCCTCAGTCACTTCATGATGGACACTGACGAAGAAATGAGCTTGTTCGCGAAGTATTTCTTCCAGCTATCATTTGCAACTACAGCCACTACAATAGTATCAGGTGCCATGGCTGAGCGGGTATCTTTGAAGGCCTACATGCTGTACTCTTTTGTCAACACCATCTCTTACTGCTTCCCCGCTCACTGGATGTGGGCAAACAATGGCTGGCTGGCCAAGATGGGCGCCATTGACATCGCTGGTTGTGGTCCTGTGCACTTGGTGGGGGGAGTAAGTGGTCTGGTAGCCACAGTGATGTTGAAACCTCGTACTGGTCGCTTCAACCCGGAGAAAGAAGGGCATATGCCTATGGCTTCACCTTCTAACGTGTTGTTGGGTACCTTCATGTTGTGGTGGGGTTGGCTCGGGTTCAACTGTGGAAGCACATTCGGTATCACTGGAAGCAAATGGAAGCTTGCCTCAAGGTCAGGTGTCATCCAAAACTGCATGTTTATTAGATACCATAGTATGTTCAAAGGCAAGACTGGTGGGGACGATACCTTGTCTCCTACCTGATGACCATCGATGATCACTAGCTTTTTTACTGGTTATGGTTTTAATCCATTGCATAACTTATCTTTTTAACTTAACCGACACATAGGGCTGCAGTAGTTACCATAAACGGCTCAATTGGAGGCGGGATCTTTTCAACAATCTACAGGTAAACTATTATTGGATACAAGTGTCTTTGCTCTATTCGGTATTTCAGTTGATGTTCAGATATTTTAGGAGGCCCTTGAAGGGTGCCTCTCTATCTCCAGCACCAAAGGGGGTAACTGCTCCCGTAGACCCATGCATTGTCCCAACCCTCATCTAGTCTAATTCCCAAGAGGCGAATCCCAGTTTCCATTTAACCGCTTCAAGACTCTCTTTCAGCTATGTGATGTATAAGAACAAGCTCATGGTTGATGTGTTCGTGACTGGCATCCTTGGTGGTCTGGTGGGAATCACGGGTAAGACAGACGGTTCATTCATGAGCCCGTGAACTGTTTTGGCGGTGTTCTCTAACAAGTTTCTTGTTTGATCATTGACAGCAATTTGCGCCATCGCGCGGCCTGGAGAGAGCCTCCTGATTGGTTTCATAGGTGGCGCCGTAGCCTGCCTCGGGCTACCTCTAATGAACAGGCTCGGAATTGATGACCCAGTCGGTTGTATCCCTACTCATGGGTTGGCAGCGATCTGGGGACTGTTGGCTGTGGCACTGTTTTCAGAGATCGACAACCTTGAGAAATTTTCCACTGAGTTTGGCGTATTGAAAGGTGGACGGTGGCGGTTAATGGGCGTGCAGCTTTTGTCAACAGCGGTCATTCTCGTTTGGACAGGCGTAACGACTTTCATCATGCTGTTTGTGATTGACAAGATAATAGGTTTGAGGATGCCGCTGTGCAGGGAACTCGAAGGCGCTGATAAATGGGAACATGGAATCATACGCCAGAATCAGTCAAGTGCTGATGACGTGAGAGCTCCAGTGGACAGCCACATTGACGTCATCAACTTAGAATGACTCGAAAACAAAAGCACATGTGGTATGGAACCATGTAGAGAGTTCAGAACTTTGTTAAGAGAGAAAGGACATCATAATGCTAATGATGATGATAATGATGAAAGACTGATTAGACATTCAGAAGAAATGCGTTGTCAACGATTGTACGATAAGGGTATATTTAACAATATATGTCTGTGTACTTGTAGCCTGAAGTCACTAGAGAAGATATTTTTAGCCTCTCTCCTCCTCCTTCCATCCCAAAAAAGAGGAACAATAGGCCCTTTGCAGCTTAGTAATCACGTGCTGATTTATTCACTGAGAGCAAATGAATGAACACCGTGATTCCCAT
>JAABNW020095114.1:0-15965 GCA_015164035.2 Radianthus crispa
TCTCGTTGCTCAACCTCAACCTCGTTACCGTGAAATATATTCTTTAAAAATTGAGTACTGCATTTGGAATATTTGATTATTTCAATTGCTTTGAGGTGTCAGTTCCTTACATTGTTGCAAGCTGAAGTGAAACCTAAAGAATAATTACA
Organism: Radianthus crispa; assembly: GCA_015164035.2. Lineage (NCBI taxonomy): Eukaryota > Metazoa > Cnidaria > Anthozoa > Actiniaria > Stichodactylidae > Radianthus > Radianthus crispa. Next base: position 150 of record JAABNW020095114.1, read on the forward strand.
TGCTGACGAGGCTGAGGTTAAGCGATGAGAACTGTGAAAAGGTGAACTCTGTTCATGCAATTTCACTTCCCATTCGTTTTTTTTAAGTTTTACTGTTGTTGTTGTTGTTGTTGTCGTTGTTATCCTAATTTCCTTTCCTTCTTCTTCTTCTTGGTTTGCTCTTTCTTCATTTTCACTTTATTTTTCTTGTTTTGCTTCTCTTTTTCTCGTTGTTCTTCTTTTCTACTTCTTTCTCTAGTGTCTGTTTCCTCATGTTGATGATAATACCGTTAAGTTTCTATTTGGCCAGTTTTTTAAAAAAATCTTGAATGGAAAAAATATCTTGCCCACTTGTTGCTCGAGCTCTCATTTTTTTATTCATTTATTTTCAGTCGCCTTTCTACTTGCCATATATGGGTACACCTATTTCAGAAAACGTTCGGCGTAACCAAGAGGCTCGAGCAAGAAGACAAGACCGCAGGCCATCGCCGGTACTTTTGCTTGTAATTTCATTACTCTACTTCACAAATCGCTCAAACCATGGCTGCTTCAGAAGATAATTTCATTACAGCTACATATCGGCAATTACAAGTACCGGCCTTCTCTGCGGTCTTGGCTTGCTACTTGAGCCCATTCCTTGCGACAAAGGTTTTTGAAATAAGTGTATTTACCCCAGCCAGCTCAGCTCTACGTGACATGACACCATACTGCAGAGTAAAACATTAAACCCGTGAAGAGTAGAAATTTTCTTTTGTGTCTATTTGACTATTACACCTTAACAAGCAATTTTTACTTCACGGATTTAATGTTTTCACTCTAGTCAATCCTTCTATGATGCACCCCATTTCGTGTTTACACTCTCTATATTTATTTATTTACCCATCTATTTACGTCGTACAGCAATTAAATTTGAACCTTGTTTGGTACGTGCTTCGTTTGCTTTTATATACTCACTGCTGCATGCCAAAACGTTTTTCCTACGTGTCATTATTTCAAATTACGAACTAGCTGGAAAAAGTAACAACAGGCCAATTGCATTACCCCATCTTAAGTGTTTGTCCTCGAAAAGTATAATTTTGTTCTAAATTTAATTCGTAAATCATATGTAAAGTTGTCAGTCACGTAACCGCTCAAGTCGCACGTCCTTACAACAGAAACAGTTGCGTCCACTTATAGTATGCTGTGTCTTGTTTGATTTTTATCGAGGGACGTATTTTGACCTCGAGTATTATATTACCCTTGCGTATCATTGTGGTTTCCGTAATACCTTTTATATCCATACATTTATGCTCTCGTCTCACTGAACTACTGTAATGGTGGACCATCAGACGTTGAAATACTACACCGCGTATGGGTAAGATTTTTGGTTTACGCTCTATAGCTTTTGAACATCATAAACCAGGAATTTGATTTCTAGAATCTGTTCTGATGCTCAAACTCTTTGGCCAACGAAGTTGGTAACCCCGTCGATAAACGTACATCATATCCCACGCTTAAAATGTAAAAACAAAACGATGAAATGGTGTGTATTGCTCTCTATATCGTTTGAGTAATGAGCTACATATTTTTTAACACTTTTTACATGGTGAAACTCTTCGTCTTCCACTTTATTCCTTTATCATTCAAAAACACACATCTCCATCGAGCCAAACGCTCCTCGATGAGAGCCGTAAGTTCGTTCGGGAGAATATTATGACTGAATGGGATAAAGCTGGTGCATCAGTTATTTACTTAGTTTCGATAGCCAAGACACATTTGATATATTTATATTTTAATCTCCTAACAAAGCATGAAAAATTGTTATTCCTTTTGAAATGGACTAGCTTCATAATTCAATTTTGCCATAAAATATATACGTGACATGCCGTTGATACGAACTCACGTCTGGGTCATAGGCGATCAAGGGATAAATGAATGGGATAAAAAGCCAAATAGGAAATAGAACGTCGAATGGTATTTAACAAAAGAACAAAATAGTATAAGAAAGTGATAAAATATATCAGCAATGAGGCATGTTTCCCCCACTATAAGTGCTAAAGACTCTAAGCATCGCGGAAGCAAATAGTCTAAATATAGCACCACAAGGGCTAAAAAAAGAATATATGACATCATAAATACGTCAGCGACTCGTGAAACAAATTTTGCGTTCAATGAAAAGCATAATTGCGCCATGAAGTGTAAGCTGTTCTCAATCAAAAATATTCCTTATTTGGTTGGTATGAGAATTTTCAAATCTTGAAAGTTACTGGGGCTCCAGGTTAGTTAATCTATTATTTATCAATTGAAAGCTTATACAATAATGTCCTTACGGTATTGGTTCGTACTATTTTGCCGCCTACTGGTATAAATATTGCATCCCAAATATTTCCGATGGATAGATAATGGATGTTGAGAAAGAATATATATATTAGAAGAATTCAGAGATGAATTGTCTTCGGCCAATATATATATATATATATAGAATGAAAATAAAACCAAGAGAGGGAACCAGTAACTAACTGCCAGTAGTGTTTAATAGAACGTTTCGGCCTTCAGCAGCCATATATAAATGAAGCAATTTGCGCATAAGCAAACCGTCAATATTTTTGGTAGCATTGTTGATCGGCGTTGCGCGGTTTCCATTCTCCTTCGACTGCGGGGTCCCTCTGGAAACCATCAGTCATTATGTCAACTAACAGATGTTTTGCTTGTGGGGGTGAATTCAGTTTTACTCTCCTCTCTTTGCTAATATGTCATGGTTCAAAGTTAACAGGTCACAGGCACTTGTGATAATCTAGTCGAATTTTGTTCTTGATCTAAATGACCTCTCCTAATTCACTACAAGTTCTCTTTTGAAAGGTTTTTCCTCTCCTCTCCTCTCCTCTCCTCTCCTTTCTGCGAATATACAGTAGGCTGAGGTCCTTGACTTCTGTGTACATCTGTAAAGCCGGAAGTCCCCTGGTCGTGAGTTAAGGGAGTTTATTTGTGGAGGCGCTACCCCCGATTTTATGAAGAAACTATCAGCTCCGGATGATGGCCTGATTCCCATACCAACATCTATTATCTATGTGCTCGTTGTCGGGCCACCACGCTCCAAGGACCGTACCAGATTTACCGGTTTGGCTATTCTATATGGTCTAACACTTATTGTGTCATGGACTCTAGGCACTTTTGATTTATGGTGATTTAGTCACACAAGGTATATATCTATTAATTGACACCAAATTACTAAAGATCACTTGTTTAATCAGACCTGTCAATCATATCACTGTCCTATATGTGACTTCTCTCCAGCGTAAAGTCAGAGTGGTAATAGGTATCATAAACGATATATCACGTTCAACCTTTTCTACTAGTCGATTATAAAAGATATACTTTAAAAGTATAACGCGATAACAATCGTGAAAAAGATCATTTTATCTGAGAATATTCCGGAAATCCCCCTTTTAGATAGCAAAGTCTAATATGTCATTTAAAGAAAATAGACTAGGGAACTTCCGAAAATTAACAATATGTTCGGAAAGGCTTTTTTTCCAAATGATTGCCAAGCATCATAAAAATAAAGTATTTTTTACAAACTCTTTAATATAAAATTGTGACAAGCAATTGCACTTTGAATGGCATAGTATGTCCGATGATAAGAAAAAAAAGGGAACAATTCACAGCTACTCTTATACCCATCGTTTTGAATAAGAATCTAAATTGTCTTCTTTTTTCGTCCCAAGTACGATCTTACATGGATAAATTAATTTTCGCAACCCATTTCCGGTAGAATATTTGAGAGAGATGATTGACGGGAAAAGACCCAATCACAAGTTGAGGAAGTAGTAGAGAATCACGTGGGTCTGCTTTGTGCGTCACACAGCTGCAAAAAAGCTCTCCAAATGTTGGCGGATGAGAGTCTTCGGGCTTAGGGTATTTTGGATTGGAAAAACGTCCTTTGAATATGTAGCACCAGAACGATAGCTAAGAAGTTATCAAGACTTCTAGAGTTGGTCTAGAATATACTGATTTTCTTAAGGCATTTCCAGTTGATTTGTGGACGGTGATAACCCGAACTTTCGGGCCACGGGAAGTTCAAGATTTCTCAGTGTTTTGTGGATGTACGACTCCACATCACCCGACACCACTGGCTCGCATCTTGGGGCTAATATACTGCCTATATCCTTTAGGCTTTACTTCTCTTTCTTAGAACTATGACACAAAGTCAAGCCAGTCCTTACATGAGCAGTTCATATTTATATGGCGTATCCAGCAAAGGGTAAGTTTGGCGTGATTTTTCTCCCGTCCTTGTGTTTTGTCTTCACAATATGGCGACACAAAAGTCGTAATATAGCTGTTGGTTAAGGGTTGCTGAAGAGATGCTTCTCACAAATTACGCAAGCGAAGCCTTTTTTTTATAGAATAGGCAAAGCTTGCTTCTGGTTGTACACAGAATAACATTTAACCTGTACTTGAAATAAATAGTTCTTTCTCTTTTACCGCCCCTTGGTCATCCCTCTTCCGTTGGAATAAAAACTTCACGTCTAACACATTCTGTCGAGAATTGTACGGCTCTCCTTAGGATTCTCCTTTCGAGCTTTTTACGTAGAGCTTTAAGTTCACTATTCTCCTTATGTGCCTTTATTCAATTTACATCCTTTCCTGTATAGTTGAACCATTTGTGTCTTAAGACTTGATTTTTTTGTTCGACTGGTTGTCCCTTCCAATGGGTCATAGTACTAAAAATATCTTTTCTTCAGACCTTTTGTCGATGTTTAAAATAAGAATGAATTAATTTCTACCAACTGACTTCTTAATTGCTGTCTGAAAAAATAGTATTGGATGTGATCGTGTTAGTCTGTGCTTCAGTACTTTTGTATTTTTTTTTTACTTTGTGGAACGTGTTGGGTTTTGTTTTTGACCATAACACAGGGGTTTGTAATTTCATAACCCCATAGCGCAACTTGGGACTCAAATTTCATTCATCCTGTGTATCGAAGTGCGATTTTTTTTCAGTATCAGACTCACTTCTTAACTGTTTTCAATACCTGTCTGAAACTGGTAAAACACATCCAAAAACCTCGGATGTTTTCCTTTATACCTGTAGCCATATTTAAGGTCTTTCAATGTTCGATTGTCGTTTTTGATCGATTATACTCGAGTCGTAACGTGTTCGTCTATAAATGTCGACAGATTAGATATTCTTGGTTTGTTTTAAATTTCAGCCATATCGTAAATAGCACGAAATCGGTAAGGATTTGTGATCAATCAAACAAACAAAAATTCTATCTTTGTCTGAAAAACCTATTTGTATTTGAGTGTTTTGCCTTTAAGAAATTCGGACAAGGAGTTTCGATTTTTCCATAATTAGTTTCCGGACTGTTGTCTGCTCTAAAATGTAACTAAATAAAATTGCCATCAGCCCACGATCGATGCTCTCCTTCTTTGAGGTGAAAAATTATTCTGACCAGCAATTATGCAGTTATTCTTCATTAATGAGAGTATTTTTCATGTTTATGTAAAGTGTTCTGATTCTTGTGTCCTTCGATCCGCTAAACAAATACAGATTTGATTTTTATAAACGAAACCGTTTTTCTCAGAGAGGTATCAAAATAAACAAGGCCTCTTACCGCTGTTGGTTACTATGTCCAATTCCGAGTTTAGTCTTAAGGGAACACAAACAAACACGAATCTCCAATTACCATCCACTGGTTTCAGTTTTGGTTGTTTCGAAGATGTCACAGGTATATGGTGATTGTCTTTGGGAAAATTGAACTTGTTTTCACTTGCTCTACATCAAACCAGACTGAGCTTTAATGATTCTCACTTTTGTCCTGATAGTTTAAGGAATCTAAATACACATTTGAATCATACTTAACCAGTTCGTGGGGGTATATTTGTAAATGCATGTTTTTGATGGATTGGTTGCATAGTATTTTTGCCTTTTATGTTATCAAGTAATTAAAATCCTGTTTACATCTTGACACATGTAGCACATGAGCAACTGGATTAGCTATTCTTTCCCTTTGACTATATGGCATTGTATTTCAAGTTTAGGAATTAAGTACATTACATAAAAGGCAGTGATAAATAACTCTTTGACAGCCTTACTAAGCCCTTTGGGTGTTTTTAGATGAAGCATTATGATGCTGAAAAGATATAATAAAGCTCAGCATGTTGGGCAGACATTTGATGTATGCCGTTCGTTGCATAGTGTGTTTGTGTTCTAAAACCAGATGACCACTAGACATTGCCTTAGTTGGTTACCAATAACTGCACTTGTGATTTGGCCTGTTTGTTTGATCAAATCTTAAATGTACAGTATGAACTTGGTCATGAAGATTTATCTTAGTAGAAGGGATATTTAATACAAATGGTTTACTATCCTGCTGATGACAAAGGTCACCAATAATAAACTTTTTACTTTGAAGTAAAGTTGAAATACAAAGAAATGTTCACTGCTTGAAGAAACAACAGAACATCTTCTGAAGATGATAGTTTCACTATGCATATCATCTACAATAACTGTAAGGAAGTAAAGAAATTCTAAAATTTTTTAGTTGGTAAAACTGTTCTATATGTACACCAGCTTAAAGTAATAGCTAAGACTTAAAACAGTTTTATGGCATTTAGAAATTACTAGTATTTAGTTGCAATAATGATTTTCAACCTGATACCAAGCTCAATAACAACTTACAATTATGAAGTGACTAATGAATACTATTCTTTTCTCGTGACAATTTATTTTGCATTAAAAATAAATATATGTTGCTAGGGTTCCTAAGTTTTCATTTTCAAATTACATGAAATTTAAAGTATTTCTTGATTTCCAAATATTTGATGAACTTTGCTTCTTTTGTTTTCTTAATCAAATATAAATTGTGGACTGAAAATTCTGATGTCTATTATTAATATTTCCCAGAACTATATCTTCTATCCATTCTTTTATTCTCATTATCAAAGACTAATATTTGATTCATAAAATACATGAATCTCTGCATAATTTCCACACTGTTAAATGTCATTGTTGTCTGCATTAAGAAAAGCTAAATTCTTTCTAAAGCTTTTTGAGATTCAAACAGCATTCTGTAAAATGTTTAAAAGTCAATTTGGTTAAGTCGTGCCATTGAAAAATAGGAAGTAGTGCTATTTAGTATTGAGCTGCAATAAAGGAAATATCTTAGCAACTAATATATAGTTTAGGAGTGTGCCACTGTTAATGAGATTTTCGGCAGTCATGTGCTAATCTATTCACTATGATTTGACAGGAGGTGTTGAACTATAACAGTCCAAGTCTTTCATCTACCTTTTCAGCACCCAAAGAGCTGAGGTGAAGCTAATAATTCTGAAGCCAAAAAGCATTAATGCTCAAGTAGAAACTTCCCCTAAGCCCCCTTTGTCATTCAGTAAATTTTGCGCAGCACTGATTTTTAATTTTGATGTGTAACTTTAGATTTGTTATGCTAAATATATTTGGAATTGTTGGATCTTTGTTTTGAGTGTTTTCCTACAAATACTTAAAAGTGGTGTAGATTGAGGGATCCTGTGTTTGATTTTTCTCATTTTTTTATTGATCAAGACTCCATTTTTTTTACCATCTTGTTCTGTTTAGTGTGTTGATTTAGCATTTAAATCAGGTTTAGTGAGGTCTTCGAAACATGTTAATTTCCAAGGCTAATTTATGGCTAATTTTTGCTTCATTCATTATATTCTGTCTACAGCTATTTAACTACTTATTTGTATATATACTGTGAAAGCACTGCATAAAAACCATTTGGACTTTGGGGGCAATGCTCCTTTATTATTTTTCAAAGAAAGGACTTGGAATTATGGTAGATATCTATATATTCAGATGTATGTTCTGAATGCTATTTAAAATATTGTTTAAGGACAACATTATATAATATATAGTAAGCACACTAATAGATGACCAATTAAACAAATGAAAAATTGTTTGCTAAAACTAACTATTAATCTCAAAATATATTTCTATGATAAACAACATGTCTGTGAAATTGTAAACACAGCCAGGGTGAGTCTATACAGTTAATGTCTTGTTCCATTGTGAGTAAGTCCTTTATGGTTATTGTCATGCTTTAGTCTGCTGGTTATGAATTTGACAGTAGCTATAAATCAGATGATTGATAACTTAATTGCCTACTTCACTTTAAAAATATGGAGCTGGAAGCTCCGGTTCTATTATTAGTCCATAATGGATTATTTTAAGCTGGATTGAGGTTTAAGTACATAGTTGATTTCATTCTTGCTTTCTTAGAAATTCTTCCTTGATGTAAGTTTTGTTGTGTTTCTTTTCATTTTTTATTTATTTACTTATTTATTCATTTATTATGATTCTTTTACTTATTCTGTTAAACCATTTATTTCATTCATTCATTTGTTTGTTTGTTTATGACATAATGACCAGTATTACATCATTGATGAGCAGAAGATTTTTAGTTTGTCATTTCTTATTTCTGGCTCAAATATTTGGCAAAACAAAGTTTGAATTCTGGCATCCAGGGACTAGCATTTGTTTTAAGTGAATTTTCTTTGTCAAATTTAATTTTCCCACCGGAGCATGCTTTTAAAATTAGATTAGCTATCTTGTAATATCTTGTGGAAGCAAAATGGATTTTCCATTTTTAAGCAGTTCTTAGTAATAGATTGATTACTCTGCAGTAGATATGGATTAATCTGTCATATTGCAAGAACTTTGCGCTTTGTAACCCAGCAACATATAGCTTTACAATTCTACATACATACATATAAACTTTATTTGATAACGCTAGTCATTACAACAATTTGCTGATTTCCAAATTGGGGCGTTAGAACACGTGCCTAAAATATGTATCCTACATCATGTGTTGGATACTTGTAGCAAATCTTTCCAATGTTTACTATTTAAAATTCGTCTTCATCCAGTGACTAACGTTTCAAAAATAAACACATTGTTTAATGGTTGGATTAGAAGTCTATGGATACAATTTATCCCTAGACATCTATGTTACCTAAATAAAGCTGTACCTGTTTCTTTTACCTTGAATGGGAGACAAACTCCTCCAGGGCACACAGGAAGCCCACATCGCTTATTCTCTATTTCCAGGGAGGTTGGAGGGAGATGGAGATGAAACCAAATAAATTATCTGAAATGGTGCATTCTGATTGGCTAAGACCTACCTATTCCAGAAGAGATGTTGCGTACAGTCTCACGCCAAAGTTTGAATGTCTAAATCTTGAGTCAAGTATCAAGGAAAACCACATTTATCCTAAATTTCTGTCCCAAAAGTCTCCCTCTCACTTACTTGATGTTACCATAATACCATATTTAGAAGAGCAAACCATTATTTAAAAACCATTTTCTTTAAAATTTTTTTATTTGTAATTCATGTTTGAAAGTTGAACATGATGTGCATGGTCAGAGAAAAATAGGTGGCATGGGTGGTGCAGCGGTGAGGGCACTTGCCTTTCATCTCTGTAATTCTGGGTTTGAGCCCCAGCTTGGGCAGGATCTTATGTAAGTTGAGTTTGCTTGATGTGTTGCTCTCTCCTGTGCCACAAGAGTTTTTCTCCAAGTTCTCCGGTTTTCCTCCCTCTGTAAAATCAACATGTGAGTTGAGAGTTGTATGTATAGAATATATATAACAAAGTGGTAGTGTTCCCAATTGTGCGAGGAGTGCTAGAAGGACTAGACACTTCAATAAAGATATATATATTTTCCTATTTATTGTTTTGGAGGAAAAACGATTTTATTCTTTTCTGATTTTGGTGAACATTTCAAAATACACTTGAAAAGTAAAAATGTAAATGCTGAAAACTTTCTATGACATATTTTGTTAAAGCTAACCCTCAGCTTTTATATATATTGTTGCAGACTTCATGGGATATCAATTCATGAACGAGAAAGAGAAGCTGAGAAAGAGAGAAGAGCACAACAGTTGCGAAATGTTGAATCGGTTAGTATTTCTTTTTTTTTTATACCATGGAAATCCACTACCTCACTGAATAATGTCTTACTGCATTGAAATGTTTCTCAAATAGTCAAATATTGACTAAAAACTATTCATTCCTATCCATTTTTTTTGTCTTTCATTGCACCAAGACATTTTCTATGGGCTTCACTCATAATCTCCATGAGGAAATAAGATCTCATATATCAAAAGTATTGTGCTTGAATTCACCAATATTCCCTTTCCAAACCAAGAAATAAGCTTAAATTGTTAAATTTTAACTAGTTGTGTCGTCAAAGAATGAAATATGTTGGATTTTGGATATTTCAACTATGGTATCCAAATCCCTTCTAAAACATTCAATTTTGCATTTAATTACTTTCATTTTAATTGTGTTTGTCAGCAGAATAATTTAGACTAGCACTTATCTAAAGTGTTTTCTTCTCAGAACTCTCACCCAGCTCATCTTTTTCCACAGCCTATAAAGGTAAAATAGAATAATATTGATCAATGCAAAGATATCAATTGGTATTATGCCCCATGTGCCTTCTCATATTAACAGTTTCATATTAGAAAATATTTTTCAAATATTGCTAGAACTCGTATTGATCACTAACCTAGAAATGTTGTATGCTTGATTTCTCTGCTTGAGGGGAATATCTCCCTTTGACCACTATTTTATAACATACAGTTTCATTCTTAAAGTGCTCCTTTTTGGTTTCTTATAGATCCCACCATCAAAAGATGACACACTGCAAAAAAATATTAAGGTATATTTTCCTGTGTTTTGAGGTTTTTCAACATGCTCTAGTTTTTCTCCCATAGTCAACTACCTCAAATCTGTAATCACAAGGAATTGTTCTGTATGATATGAATGTAAAATAATTTGCATTTTAAATTGAACATAGATTTAAATAGCTGTTATTACAGCTGAAGCCTGCAATACAATTTTCCTTTTGTTTTGGAAGCAACCCCGCAAGGCTATCAGGTCACTACAATGCTTGTTATCTCATTTACATTTCATTTCCATGCAGCCTTAACTGCCATTTTAGTAACAAGTTTTATTATGTTTAGGCTACTCTTGGGGACTTTGAAGTCTTAGCTCCATCCCTGACTCAGAAGCAGCAGTATTCTCTCCTTGGTATCATTCCAAAAGTTCCTCAAACACCTGTTGAGAGTGGCAACAAAGTGTTTAGCTTCGACAGTACAAGTGAAAAGAAAGAACATGAAAATGAGAAAACATCTTCAAAAAGTCAGAAAACTTTGTCAGCCACACACCAGCAAAGAACTAAACCCACCTCATTAGAGGAAAAGCCTAAAGCTGTTGAATCTGATTCAAAACCTTCATCAAAGTCTTCAGGAACTAGCAAAAAACCAGTAACCATGGAAACAGAAGTTAAGGGATTTCATGCAGTAAAAGCATTGTTTATGGATGAAGTCAAACCAAAGTCATCTTCAAGTGTGAAAAAGGAAATGAAACCAATATCAAATGATGTAAATAAATCTGAACATCAAAAACGAGTAGGTGATAGAGAAGAAGCCAAGAAGCATAAATCTCTGAAGAAAGAATCAAAGGACTTTGCAAGCAAACCGAAACCACCGAAGCTTTCCATCATTAACAGGTAAGGTAGTTCTAGGGAATTTTGGTTGACATGGTGATGGTGAACCTTATGACTTCAAAATTGATGTTGATTGGTTTGGACTAAGAAAGTATTGTTCTTTGTAGATTTTTAACTCTGATCCACTAAGTGTAGAGAAAATTATTGAATAAGGAATGAGAAATTGAAGGTCAAAATTGCCCTGTTTAAACCTTGTGTTTCCCTGGTTGCTACATAATCCCTAAATTTCCCTATCACTTCCTGTAGTTTAGGTTTTTATTGACCTTTAATCCTTGGTTAATGATATTTGCCAGTTGTCGTCATCTTTTCGAAGGTGCAGCACTGCATAGTTCCTGTAGTATGCCTTTGACGTCTGTCGCCTTTACATGTCTTTGATGTAATTTCAAAATTCTTACAATACTTTCTGATTTAAGTTTTCATTATCATGGATTCTTTTTGTGAGATGAGTTAGACATGACAGATCTATTGTTTCATCTTTTGTTGGTTATGACTTTTGACTACTGGTAACTCACTGAGCCAGTTTTGGCGAAGGTCACATCCTAAAGTTGCCGTAGACTTATCAGCCTCATTTGTGTATTGTGGACTTATTTGATGTTCCCTAAAAACTATCTTTCTCTTGTTTGCAGAAATTCAGCAGAGACCACAAAAGAGGTAAGATTTTCTTTCGAGTCTTATGTTGTACGATGACAGTTTTTGATTCTTGATGGGGGTAAAGTATTCTTAAATTTGAATAGTTCATGAGGTGCATCAGACATCTGAAGCTCCTATATTATCTACAGTGTACTGTAGATATGGACAATCCAACCTTTGTTTACAAACCCAAAGCTTGTTTTAAACAAAGTATACTCAATTACTCATTCATTTATAATCATTCTGTTTTAAATAATTGATGGTTCAACTAACTGACATACACAAATATTGTCTACTGAAAAAATGGATATGTACTGTATCATTAAATCCTGATATATAATTTAAGTACAATGCACCTGAACAGGAATATTAAATCATTTTACACATTTTTTGTACCTGTAATCAAAATCCTGTTGGTGTGAAGTTTAGTATAAAGTGCTTTTATTAAATCGCAGTGTATTATTTGTAAGCATTGCACCCAATCTTAAGTATATTGTTACTTATAACTGTGATCAAAATCGTGTTTGTTAATTTGGTTGGAGTGATGATTGTAAAAGTTCAAACATACCAATGTGGAATCCCAACGAGGTCGGAAATTAATTTTTCCGAATACTTTATTCCAAGGGTATTCGCCCGGAATTCAAACCTCGTCCCTCAGCACTACAACTTACCATTTCTTTCATTCTACACATAAAAGTGCTACGCGGTCCACATATTCATGTCATTACCAATGTTGTAACTGTTTGGAAAGTTAGCATATTCATTATTTTACAGATCTCACAGTAAAAATAACTGATCATTCAAAGTAAGGTTTACAGTCAAAATGGCTCTTACTCACCCCTGTAGAGTCTGTTGATATAATTATTTGAATATTGTGTTGATTATTCACTTCTAGTTTTCACAATAAACTGGAAGACTTGAACCCTTTCGTTCAGTTATGAGCTAGAATTCTAATTGTTGGGTTTCTTTGGAGTTTTTGTACTTTTGCAGGTCAATATTGTTGGATAATCCAGTCAAAAAATCATGGAGATATTATATCATCAAGTTTAGAGTCAGATGGAATAATAATTTGAATATTGAATTTATTAACAGACTCTAGGGGTTGATGAGCCATTTGAGTGTAAAAAGTTTGATGAATGTCATAGTATTGAATAGCAATGCATCAATACTAATTCATTATTTTTTTCAGATCAAAATATCATGTAATATTTATAGTTCTGCCAAAATATGTTGGAACTAATTCTGGGAGGGGGGAAATTATTTCAGTTAATTTCAAATTTTGTCAACTAAGGTAATTTTTCATCCTTATGATATCTGGCATTTGATAGATAATTCAAATCAGGAATTTGCCTTTTTCATACCACTTGGAATAATGGGGGCAAAGTGCCACACATGTATTGTAGATCTTGTTATCATTTACAGACTTCCTGTCTACGTTTAAGTTGTTTTAATTTCAGGGTCAATTGTACCAGTTTTCGATTTAAGTTCCAGAATGTTTACAACTTTCATTGTATATTTGATATTTTTGGCCTAGACAATTTTCACCTCAAGGTTTGGATAATTTTGTGAACTAGAACATATCAGATTATTGGTGTTATTTCACATCCATTATGTAAGTGTTAGGTTCTCCATATGTTATGATTTTTGTACAAGTAGTGACATGTTTAACTGGATTATTTTCCTGTCAGTGACTCGTGTATACATAGCTTTTTTTGTCATCAATAGTTTTTGTGGGTGATGCAGGAATGTCAAGTCTACTTTTTAGACTAAAGTAGCAAGTCAAGTTTGGTTCAAGTTTTTAAATTTGTTCACTTATTAATTTTACACCAATAGAGGAAGAGAAACCAATACGATATACAAGAGAGAGGAGTCCAAATCAATTATTGAAAACATGTTGTAACATGAGCTACCTTGTTGGTACTAGCTTTTGCGTCACTTTAATTTTGCAATTAAAAGAAATCAGGAACTTAAAATGATGATAAAAAAATTCCTGCAACTTTTAATGTTGCAGAATTTAATACCCTCACCATATTCCTTTTTTTCTCATGAGTTGGCTTTGTTATGAGTTGATGATTTTCAGCGATAAAAAAGTATTGTAAAACATTATCAAAATTCACAAATATTTTTTTCATTTTATGCAAAAATTAATACCCTAAGAAAATAATTTTGTTTTGCACCCAATTGCAAAAATTAAGACCTGGGAAATATGCTGTCCTTTCATTTTTAAATCCCTGCAAAAATTAACCAATACTATAACAAGGTATCTGGGTATAACAAAGCTGTATACACCTAACTGAAAAAATCATTGTCTTGTTGTGAAAAGGTTAAAAATATTCATCAAAGCTGAGACCAAAAGGTATTCTTGGTAAACAGTTAATGAGGATGATATTATGCTTATTTAAATTTTCAGCTATTGAAATTGATCCCAGGTACCAAACAAAGCATTTCTTCACTTTGTATGTGTCTTCCTGCAAACACTTTCCAAGTGACTACAATGTCACCCAGAACACCCTTTGGTCTTGGGCCAGGTTCACATGAGCATAATCATAATCATAAGCAACATATGCAGACTCAGTAGTGACTGCTCATTAGCAGCAATTTTCTTCTTTCCCACCAAGGTGATATATGCATTACTGAGTCTGCTTGTGATGCTTGTGATTATGATTATGACACTCATGTGAACCAGGCCTTAGCTTCAGAGATTCAACCTTTTCAACCCGACAACGAGTTTCCAATTAGGTGCATACAGTACTAAATCGATTAGTTTTTTCCAACTTAGTCATAAAACCAAATCAGACTGTTGCCATTTATAGCTGTCTCTAAAGAAGACACTACGGAAATATTGAACTTAGATTAGTTTTCCAGCTTGAATATTAAACTGCATTTAAACTCTTAACCCTAAGACTGCTCAGATCCAGCTGTGTAAAGAAGTGGCTTTTAAGTCCTTCAACTCCTAACCCAGCTTACTTCTAGAATATTGGGATAATAAATACCAACTTTGTCCATTAATGTATTCAATCATGTATGGTGTCAGGTTTGAGTATCTCAAAAAGCTTGAGCCCAACTTGTTATTCAGATTATGATATTTCTCAGTGTTTTACATGTAGCATAAAAATGTTTTTGTACAGTGTTTATCACTAATTTTTCAGAGCCTTGATAGATGTTTTTATCTTTGTTTTAAGAGAGATAGAAAAAATATTCCAGTATTAATAGCTATATACATTTTGTATTTGTCTATGTGGGATAAATAGCCATCATAATAGATGCTTGACTCAGACAAACAATATTGATCTGTGATTTATATGGATAAAACTGTAAAAGACAATTGTTTTAATGAAAAATTACTTTCTTATGCAAAGTTTTCTAAGTAGAAAAATGAAGTTTAAGAATTGGACTTTAAAACTGCTCGATGGTTGGTTGGTTTGTCTGATTCATGACATCACTCAAGCGTAGTGCTATCATTGTCACTCAGGGGAGCACAGGTGGCACAGCGGTGAGAGTGCTCGCCTCTCACCACTATGGTCTCGGGTTCGATTCCTGTACCCGGCATCATATGTGAGTTGACTTTGTTGGTTCTCTCCTGTGCTTCGAGGGTTTTTCTCCGGTTCTCCAGTTTTCCTCCCTCCATAAAAATCAACTTCTGAATTCCAATTCGATCATGGAACGAGGGCCACAGGTTT
>JAABNW020095225.1:0-12885 GCA_015164035.2 Radianthus crispa
GCCCAGTAATAAAATCGGTTCCATTCGTGCGCCACTTGCAAATGTTTAGAAAACTCGCAGGATACGTTTTGTCTTACAAACCTCTTAGCTAAAAGACTAAAAGGTGATCAAGATGTAACTGCAAAAAGTTAACCAAACGAATAGTGTATAAACTGAAAGATACTAGTCAAATGAATCAAGCGAGACCTGCACACTGCACCAAGGAGATTCAGAACCAGGGAAAATTTAAAGTATTGGAATTGTACTGCCCTTCAACCTGCTGAATCACTAGATGTCTGAATTTCCTTAAGTCTGAATACAAAAGGGTTTTTATTTTGTAAACAGGGGTTCATTAGCTAACGGGAAGCGTGCCGAGAGTATAATTGTAAAACGCTATGCTCTCTAAAGGTCCCCTCGGCCATTTTGTTCATAGAACAAAATAGGACAAACATCTGTCAAAAGACAATTAATAATCAGTGTCAAAATATCAGCAGGAATTAAACAAACACAACAGCTTTTAAAAACAGAATTAACGTACTAAGATGAAAACAAAAACCCCAAAACCTGAATCAACACCAAAGTCTTTTCCTCGACACTAAGTTCGAGAGAAGGCCCCAGTGTTTGCATTTATATAAACCCCCTTGTTAAAGAAAGTGTTAAATGGGTTGTGATCTTTGAGCTGTCATTCTTCACAATTTCTGTTCAAATCTAATTAAGAAAGTTAAAGATAAACAGTCGGTTGTTAAACATAAAAAGTTTTTCATTAGGACATTCTCCCCATCACCGCTATTATAATACTATCATTTGTTTTTCTTAATATAAATTAATTAAAGACTACACATACTAATTGAAAAATTTCAAGGTTTTATTTGAAAATCGAAAATAAATAAGCCGTTTTGCGAACAAATATCAACTCAACATGGATATTGCCAATGGACAAAGAAAATTGAGAAAGAATACGTTTCCAGTCGATGTTATTTCTACTCGTTGAATAATGTGAATATCAAGATATTTGATTGTTAATGGTTCTTTCGTATTTTGTCAAATTATTTCCAATTTCTTTTCGTTTTCTCCCTGTGACTCTCCTTCTTCTTCAAACGCACGCTCTAGTTAGATTTAAATTAGGAATAAAAAGAATTTTTTTGTAAACCAGCTCTTTCCTTGGTGATATTTTCAGTCCGTTAAACAATATGGCCATGTGTGCTCACTCAGAAGTCCCAGGTTGAAAACCTTTACATAGCGCTTCATTTCCTGCGCACCGCATATGCGTGTTTCAAAAAAAAAGTCGTTAGAGCCCAGAGTTACTTCTAAATCCAACAACCATAAGAAAGGAAGAGAGATAGATTGAAGACGGTTCTGAGAGAGAGAGAGAGAGAGAGGAAGAACAATAAAATGTTGACACGCAGCTCTTAGTTTTTCCTATTTTGTGGACTAAATCTCCATATATTTCTAATTCTAAAAAAACCCACTTAAAACGGCACGCAAAAACTCCTATACTGTTATCATTAGTTGATCACTGAAAAACTTAACCAACCAAAGTTAGTTTGACACTGAACTGCTCCTTTCAGGCGCCTGCGCAGTGCGTACCAACCAAAAATAGGACGCGACGCGTGTGACACTGAATGGTTTTCGAGACTTGACGTCGAAATGGTTTCCCCATGACATTGAATTGGTTATCAACTTCATCACATTGAAATGGGTTTTCCAAAGTGACATTGAAATGGCTTCCCGTTGTTTAAGTCTACCTCGGATCAAGTAATTAAACTTCCTTCAAAAAATATGATTATAAGTAAAATATAGCATAAAAAGATTATTCCAAGTGTAAAATTGAATAAATTAGAATATGCACCGCAATTATACAAAACAGTCTTTGACCTACCGGCACATTTAGCAAGTCTGCCCTATGTCTAATTCTTACATTAATAAGTTTTACAGTTATATAGCGACTTACTTAAACGCAAAGTTCGATCGGGGTTGTTTGATTTTAAAACAGGAAAACCTGAGTTTAAAAAATGAAAAAAAGCTATTCCCTTTCGAAAACCAATTTAGATCCAAAAATTCCATTTTTTTTCTAACTTTTCATTTCTTTCTATCTTTTCTTTTTTTTAATCGTTAAAATAGTTAAGCAGTTTACAAATCCAATCCTAAGAAAGTCACTGCAGATGGGAAAACCTCGTCTTCCATTCTTTTCAAAAGAAATCTAGGCATATTTTTATTACATAGAAGCGAAAATTCTCCAAAGGACTTATTCAATAAAACCATGTTTATAAAATATTTTCCCAAGTTTTGTAGTGACTAATATTATTTCTAGCTCGATTCGCCTTACCGGCGTCTTTTCCATAAGCGCATCGTAATTGAGTTAACCCGAAAAGTAAGCAAGAAATTCTAGCAAAATGCTAATATAACCAAGACATATGAACGATCTAAATTATCCCCCAAGGTCTTCTGGCTGTCGTGAAAAGTTCTCAGCCATTAATAGCGAAGGATACCCTCATTGTGGGTAGGTTTTAGAGAAGTTTATACCCGGGTAAATTGACAAATTATTTTAACACCAGTATTAATTCCCCCTTCACTTTCCTTGCTCGTACATAAACGATCTAGTTGTAATTATGATTTAGGATTATTTTTTAATGATTTATGCGTTTGTTTATAATCAATTTGGTTATTCTAGAATAAACGCTTATCAAACGAGCTAGCGGTTATAAACAGTGTTGAGACTATAGGAATATCCATGGATCGAAGTGAATAACACCGAGCCAAAAGAATTAGACCTTATTCAATATTTATGACTCGGGCATGTTTGTACTGCTGTCTGCATTTGCATGAATTGCTAAGAATAATCACAACATTGTGAAGTTTATTGCAATACTTAGAAAGAATATCATACTACTTTTCACTAATGCGCAGTTTTAAGTAATCTTTCATTAACGTTTTTATTGCAAGAATTTTTTTCATCGAATTTCTAATTTTTATTTAGCCTTTGTGAGTTTTCTAGAAAATTCTCGAAATTCAATTTACGAATCCTCAAATTTTTTAGTGTGAAAATTAGAATAGTTAAGGCTTTTGAGAATGAGGGAGACGATTGCTATCCATGTATTCATTTTGCTTTGCATGTGTGGTTAAGAAGGGAGGTTGTCTCTTGAAAAGCTCTCTAAAACTACGGTTATCATTATTCAAAACAATGAAAGAAACGACCTCTATCATCAAATACTTATAACAATGATATCCAAAAATGAATGGAGTAAAACACACTTAAATGTAATAGGAAATCAATCGCTGACGAGCCGTAACTTTCATTTTTTTTTAGTCCGGTTAGAAATAAGGGAACGAGAGAAAGCTTGCTGTAAGGAAAGAAAATTGACAGTTTTTCAAGACACGGATCGAATTTTTTTCTCCAGAGAATAACACAAAGGTAGCAAAACACAAACGACAGTAAAAGTATTTATTTATTGCAAATATCCTTTTTGAATTTTGGTTTTCGGTTATCTTAAAGCTTCATATTTGTATTTCTCGCTTTCCGAGTTAGAAAAGAGTGAAAATCGAGAATTGTTTGAAGACTAATAGTGCAAAAACATCTGCAGAGCCATAACTATGGGGCTGCTTAAAATAATTTGTCTCAAATTCTCTGAATAAAAACCGAAAAAAGTCGGACAAAAAACACTCGCGAGACCTTCCACGCCATCCCATCCCTCAAGTCGTCTCGTTAGAATATTTGTTGAATAGCTTTTTCTGGAGTTGACGTTGAGTCTCTTTTAATCTTTATTAACAGATCTGAGTCCAATTAGGGACTCATTAATCCGAGCTCCATTAACCAGCGTGATCCCTCGATCAATACAAAACTGCAAAACAATAAACTTGGACAAGTCTCGATCCGTATGCATCAATGCTAAATGTTAATAAACTGCTTAAGGCATAATAATTACTCTGACAAGAAATTGTTCCGTTTTTGTGTTTTATCTCTACGATTTACACTGAGAAGCTCAGTCCAATCGAACTATCATTCGAATAGACCTTCTTTTGAACGGATGTGTAGAAGAAACTCTCTAGAGAGATCCAGAGAACATTTAGAAAAGCTTTTGATATATTTGTATCTTGGCGAAGCTTTAACGAGGAAAAAAGTGAACAAAAAAGAAAATTACTTCAATCCTTTGAACTGTATTTTTACATTAGAGAGATAATCTTGTTAGGCTTCTAGTCGCCATCTTTGTGTCAAAAAGTTCCCAACTCGAACGAACTTCTTTATTTCAATATGATAATGGATCTCTCTCACGACCGTGTTAATGTTCTAATGAAATATTTCTGTCGGGATATCTGTAT
This sequence comes from Radianthus crispa, assembly GCA_015164035.2. Classification (NCBI taxonomy): domain Eukaryota; kingdom Metazoa; phylum Cnidaria; class Anthozoa; order Actiniaria; family Stichodactylidae; genus Radianthus; species Radianthus crispa. The sequence goes on from JAABNW020095225.1 coordinate 4,297, forward strand.
GAATTCATGAAGAAAAAGCTCGGTCCAGAAACGGTTTTTCTTGAAGATTTGAAAAGGAAATAGCTAAAAAATACTTTTATTGCCCTTGTTTTGTTCTGTCGAATTTGTACCTTACCATCTGCGCTCAAAACTCCCCCAGAAGAAAACGCAAAAGCCGAGTTTTCTTAAACATTTTCTAAAGGTTTCATCATTTATAGCAAGAACATGAAAATTGGAACATTATAAGTTGGTTGACAATACATTTGTTTCGTTGTTAGCATATCTTAGCTTCTCTTTTCCTTAAGCTTTGATCTTGCTTCGCCCTGTAATGAATTTAGAAACATCGGAGTTCCTTTTGTATTTGCGATTATCAGAGTTAAAATTATTCATTCTTAGCCTGTTTGAGCCTTTGAGGTTATGAAGGCATAAAAAGCAGTATTTAATCTATCTTTTTCGACAGGTGAACTTTCCCTCTCTGATCTAACTCGAAATCAAAATAAAACTGAATTCCCCAAAAATAACTTGAAACCTTTGTTAGTTCATTGCATCATACAAGTTTATTATACCAAGGAACGTGTGATACACTTAGGACTATTTATTTACAAGCTAGAATCATATCGCAACAACTCGCTCTCTTCAAGTATCCAGCAGAACAAAAGGACTAGTAGAAGCATTTCCGTTTCGTCTTCACTGACTCAGACAAAATCAACTTCAAGCTATTTGTTTGGTTAATGAGCTACTAATGTTTTTTCCAATTCAAGTTTATTTAGTAAAGGCTACTGATAAATTTGCTCATTTAGTTTCAATTTAACTATGTCGGACGAAAACTGTTTTAGAAAAATCTCATTTAGGCGATACTATTATTGCTAAACTTCACTTTAATTTTGGGATTCCTGCCTACGTTCAAAAAAACCCGCTGCACTCGATCGATTCTTTTATGCACTTTAACCGCTTTGAAATTAATAAATGTGTTTCCCTTTTTCAAATCTTTGGAGAAATTGGTTCTTAGCTGGAGATCATTAACAAATACCTTACGTCCACAGAGTTTATTGTATAAGCCAGAGTACTTTGAACAATTATGACTTTCCATCAAACACAGCCGAAAAATATTCAGTCCCTAGGGTTTAAAGAGTTTGAAGAGATTTTTTTTTCGTTTGGAAGGTGAAGATGTGAAGTTAATAAACATATTATATTCTACAATACATGAAAAGCAGAACATTTCATTTTAAACAAGTATTTTTTTTCTTTTGATTAGGCGACTTTTGTGCTTGAATCAAGTTTACGTGCGAGGAAAGATTAATTCATTTCAGAGTTGAAAGTCTATGTTCAGCATCAAAATGGCTTCTTTTCCTTGTACTGTTTGGCAAATTCCCTCGAGTTTGAATGCCTCTAGTGATAACTTGGAACAAATTCAAAAGCAGACATGGACGAGGAGTGATTTTTGGCTTTGATTCGTAGAGCTTCTAGCGCCATTTTTGGCTGCTCGTTCGCATATGCACCTTGGCAGGTCCATAGCTGAGCATTGTGGACTGGTAGCTGCGGTGATCCCATGTAATTCTGAGCTGAGGCAGATAGCGAGGACAACAGCCCAGGATAGCTACTATGACCGCTAACGGAAGGCATCCCTGATGGAAGGCTGAGGAAATAATTTGGTGTTCCACAAGGTATGCCTGGCCTGGGAGCAATCGGCAGTTGTCCTCCGTTGTGCTTATCATGATGAAGGCGATTCTTCTTCAACAACGACTGGTTTGGATTCTGAAGCTTGCGCCACTTTGCTCTTCTATTTTGAAACCAAACCTGAAAAATAACAACAACGATAAATAATCAACTAGATTTCATCAAGACTGCACAAAACAACATCACTTGAAACCATGTTTAGCAATCAAATATGGACCACTTGGCCACGACATTGGATTTCAGCTTCACTAAACAAGGGAAAGCGCAAAAAAACTTGCTATTTGTGGCTGAAATAATGCTTTTTTTTCCTTGGTGAAGTATTAAAAATATCGAAATGCTATCAAATGATTCGATCAGTTGCTGCGGTGAAAATGGCGCTAATTCCCTTTACCAGAAAATTCTATTTGGCCTATAATTCTTTTCACCCAGATAAAATAATGTTTCAATTGTCTAATTTAAGTTACGACGCGAGTTTCGAAGCCAAAGCTTGTCAAAGCGTCTTGTGTGTTTTACATCTTCTGTCGTTGAGTTTTTTTACAGCTTTCGTTCGTAATTTTTTGAGTCATGATTTCAGACGTAATGGTAAAACAAAAATGCTGAAGGTTTGAGCTTCATCGTCGATGAGGAGAAGGAAAACATGAATTTTTTTTCATGAGTTCGTGTCAAAATCCTCGAGCCCTTAAGCCTTCCTCGCTTTTTCGCGTGTAGTTATTAACAGTATCTTGGACTCGTCCAAGGCAAAGAACACTAAAATTCAATTACTTCTAATTCAAGGAAAAAGTGCTTTTTCAAGTCTGCGAATTTCTGAGGCAAGAATGATCTAAGTGAAGATAGTAATAGGATTATTTGGAAGTTTGTCTTGGGGGGATTTGAACCACGACCACGCCCATTCCCAATGGCTTACACATCACAAAGTGGCCTAGCCCTCTTTCTCTCCCCTCGAATTAGATTACAACTACGTGTGAAAAGCAAATTTGAAGGGCAATGAAATTAAGATCATAAGTTCTTAGTAAGTTACGGCGAAGGAAGTTTTTTTCGTACCTGGATTCGAGCTTCACTGATGTTGATCTTGACGGCGAGTTCTTCGCGGAGAGCGATGTCTGGGTAATGCTTCTTCTCGAATACCTTCTCGAGTTCTTGGAGTTGTTGCTTCGTGAAGGTTGTTCTATTTCTTCTCTGCTTTCGTCGAACAGTAGCAGGGTTTTCTACATCGCTCGTATTGTCAGGGGTACTTCTAGAGGGATCGCTTTGATCAGATTGATAACTTCGGTAAACAACAGAAGGGTCTGTGAATGCAAACACAATACGAGGTCAACAAGATACATTGTGGACTTATTTCCTGTCCTTGGCTATTTACTCATAGACTTCCTAGATCCTTAACTCGTTTCCTGCCTCCGGATCCTCGAACAATAATACTCGTAGCTTAAGTTTAGTTAACGATTTGTTTTCCGCTGATTAGAGCAGAGATCGGTGAGACGTCTAGGAACGTTGGCCTTTTAAAGTTGAACTGTGAGCTGACAACATCGTAACTCGATGCAGCCAAAAAAACATCAACGTGAAAAAAGCGTGAAACGGTGAACTACTTACGAGATGTGGAGATGGATTCCAGCCCAATCACATCGCTGAGTACGTACTGGTTCTGTGCCTTTGGTAGCGCCATTGATGTACCGATCGTGCCTTGCAGCATGTTGCGAGTTTAGAGTATATCAAGGTTTTGAAGTTCCCCTGTTTTGGCCAGTACTTATTAGCTGCTTTATGAAGTCATTACATCGACATTGCTTAATTGTATTGTGTTAGAAGATCGAAGCAGGTGCTTTTTCTAACTCTCACCCATACGCTGACTAAAACTATAAAATGGAAACTCGGTCTCGTTTGAATATAGACAATAGGAATTTTATTACTGATGTTGAAGCTCGTCCAGTGCACCTGCCGAGAGCTCTCTCGTCCGCACAGGATCTCTAATGCATATCATTTATTCTCGAAAAAACAATTAATATCAATGCTAATATTCTTTTGAATAGAGAACAAGTTTACACACCATAAACAACCCAAAAAGACGCAGTGGTGGTTTGGTTTAGCACTCAAACACTGGCTTGGCAAGAAATGCATAAATAGGCTGGGCTTCGATCTCTGGAAGTTTTTTCGAGAAGCTACAATAGATTCTGGGGGGTTCGCACTTTGTTGTTTCGTGAAGCCTGATCAAAGCAATTCCAGGGCTTTGGGAATACTAATTAAAACGAGAAAACATTCTTTATAGGATCAACTTTGGAATTTGATTTTCTTTTATCAGTACTAGCAATCTGATTGCCAAATTCAGCGATCGCCTCACACTATGTGCCCACATCTTTAGCCTCTCGACTTAGCACTTGGACCGTCTTGGCTACTTTTGACAACATTGATTTCTATCTGAGCGCTGATGATGTGTGATCCCAAAGGAAAAGAGAAGAGAGAGTAAATAAGTAGGGGGAATTTGGTGTGAAAATGATATGATGCCCTCTTGTCTCTCCTGTAGAACAGTTCCTACTTCAATAGACAGTGCGAATTGGGCGTGGACAAGCAAGCGACTATCGTCATGCTCGCATTTAGACTCAGGTGTCCGTCTTAATCCAAAGCTAAACTAGAGAAGAAAAGACTCCCATGAACTTTGGTTCATAAGCGAAGGCAGATGTCGCTGGCAAATGGTGCGAAGCTGCAACGACCTTACTAGCAGCCCCTCTCCTCGAACCCGTTTTAGTGGCACATACACGAGTAACGATTCAAGCTCGACAAATATTTTTTTCAGCACCAGCTTCAACTTGAGAAGATAATTATCATCATTATAAAAAATTAATAATATTTTCTTTAATTTAAATTGTCTGGAGGCAGAACTTGCATTGATTGCAATGGCTGCTTTTCGCATAGTTGGCACTTTTACACATTTTTTCAAGAGATTTTTTGAAGCACAGATCGTGTTAATGATTTGTACGATATGGTATTTCTTTATTTTTCAAATTGTCAGTAGGAATGCTACACTTTTGGGTCAAGGGTCCTAAGAAGAGACGTCCTTGAAACGCTGTTTCTTTGGAAAAAAGGAAAAACGAGTAGAAAGTAGGGAATGGAAGAAGCGGTGTTCAAATCCTGGGGCTAAGAATGTTAAAGCCAGAATTGGTGATCAACGACATTCACAGAAGTATTAAGACCATTAAACGTTTTCGCAAAATTACAGAATTCTTTAGCCTTTGTGAGGGAGTAATTTGAAGTTCATTTCGGCGATTACCAATGGGGCGAGGGCTGAGAGGCTGCTCTATTGTGGATATAATCAACCATTGGTTAACAAAGTAATTAAATAAACAGCGACTCGGCCGACAACACATAACATGGCGTCGCCAACTATTGAACGCTTCGAGACTATTGTTCTTAATATGCTTTTTATGCTCAAATCATCGCTAGATAAAGAACGTTTGAACAACTTTCCTTCGTAAAGAACAGAAGTCTTTTCAAGACTGATAAATATTGACTTTTTTTGTTAATTTTGGAAGGACTTTAGGAATTAAGTCCGTGTTCGTATTATGGTCATTCTTTTTTTCCTGGTCGGGAATTGGAGCGTTTTATCGAGAAGACTTTCCTTTAGACAAGTATAATTAAAGATTACGAATGTGTCTATGAAATGATATAAAGAAGAATGATTGGATATCGAAAACTTAGAACCTTAAACTAAAGTTAAGGACTACTAAAGTTGATAGGGAATTTTCCTATTCAAAGGACAGGCAGGTTGACTATCAACATTGCAAAACGTTCTGTTTAGCCCAAATAACACAAAGCACACGACACAAAGAAAGGGAAACTTCTCTTTCGTCTTTCTGAATGCTAAGGAGCTATTCCTCTTCTCTTTCCTTGTGCCATAAATAAGTCGTGCCACACCAGCCCCTCGCCTGCGCGACTCCCAATCCTAATCAAGCCAAGAAAAGTAGATATTTGGCCAACAAAAGATTATAAAGCCTTTGATACTGACTAGTCCATTACGCACCAATTAAAAGTTCAATGATGATATATCGTCTGTGCAAGAAAGTTGTTTATTTTTCCTAGTTTTTAGAACTAACACGCTAAATATAGCTAGTACTTTGTAAAAAGCGCGCGTAGCGATTTCTCGAACTCAAGTCACAGATTCTAACCCAATTCTCTGCTTCTTGAAATGTTTGCAATTACGAAAATTGCGAGAAATTGAGTGAGTTAATAACAAGGACAAAAACACCGAAGAGTACGAAAAATAGCCGAGTCTTAATTATTTTACTTTGAAGTTTGGATCGAATAACAAATGACAATAATAGGCTTCAAATGACAAGCTCGCTTTTTGCCCGCGTACAAATTAAAGAAAAAAACTTCTAATGAATACTTCACGGTACAAATTTTGAAGGAATCTTGTTTTCAGTTTTTATTAATCAGTTTTTAAAACCGCGGGTACAATTGAATACCGTGATATTCAGGATCGCTGATGAATAAAGGAATAACGAGAATGAAACTCGAATTTGGCCGATGGGGCTGCTTGGGGGCTTGGAGTACTTCATCTTCTGTCTCGATCATGAGTCAGCAACGAGATGCAGTCATTTCATGCATTACAGATGATTAAAAAATTCAATTGCTTTTGCTAATGGCGTTGGGGGCTTCTGAGGACAGCGAACACCTTTTATTACTTTGAACTGAATGCCATTAACCCGAGAGTGGCGCACGATGTTGCACTCGCGCCCAACAGGATAAAAATGAGAAAAAGAAAAAAAGAAAAAGATATAGAAAGTGAATGAAATAAAGGTCCAACGATTGTATTGTTAAGAAGCTATAAATATGATATATACAACGAATAAAACGTGAACAATTGTAAAGGTTGTTTTTTTCTCATATAACCACCTTGCGATCAAAGTAATAGCCGCTTGTCTCGTAATTTGCAATATTGGATGATAGACTATATATGCTCGGATCTTAATAGAAATGCGGCAGCTTAAACATCATAAATCCACGACAAAACCAGCAAGGATATATATCTAGTGGTTTATATCCAAATTCTGATATTCTAAATCATTTGTCCTAGACATCCGGTGTTCTTTGTCAACTATTTTCTTGTATTAATTCCATTTATTCATCGATCACAATTGGACGTTTTTACTAAAACGAAGTTTACATTTCTTTGACAATATATCAACTGTCTTGATAAGGTAAATTTCTAAAATTCGATATCAACTTAGACTGAATTCAATTCTTTACAGTAATCTTTTCAGGAGAATATTCACACAAGACATTAAAAATTGATAAGAACGAAAAGTCATCGTTTTTGAAAAAATAATGGAACTCGACACAAAAGCTAAATTTGGGATCTGCCATTTCTTTCTCCAGTAAAAAACATTCATCTACTATAACTCAAAAACCATAACTTTATTTTATGTGAAATAAATCTAATGTTTTTAACACAAATTTTATTAAAGACATCGAGGGTTCTTTTCATTTGGCTTATATTTTTGAAATAGAATAACTCTGAAGTGAAAATAGATCAAATGAAAAATGAAATTAGAAAGAGAGAGTAATTTATCAAATTTCTCTTAGTGTTTGCAATGACGAATTTTGCCTTGAGCAAGTATTTACTAAATTAATACATTAAAAGACAAATTCAAACGACTTTACATAACTGTGTGTGTTTTTCACAGACGACTGGATCTATTTTGGTCAATACAAATACTTTGGTTATTCCATGGTGGATGACAGAAGCCCTCTAATTAATCCATCAATCCTGAAAGATTAGTGGAGTTTAGTGTACGATTTCTTGCACATCTTATGTCAATCAACACTTACTCAACCATCATCAAACGCAATTGTCCCCTTAAAACAAAAGATAAATTCCTTTATTACTTATCTTAATTTAGATAATGTGCCAAGCGAACATATTCACAAGAATCTATTCGCCAGTGAGAACTCGACTTCAGTCGGGCTATTGCCGTCTCGTTTCATTCAGTTTCTTTTCTCAATTTGTTTGCAGTTTTTTAGTTATCCAATTCTTTGTGTCGTTCTTTTCTGTTTTGTATTCAACCATTCCCATTAACTTATCTTACCTACTTATTTTCCTGTAGATAATATATCAATAATTTAAATGACTTTGAACGATTTTAGGATTCATTCGGTGTTGGAAATGAAAGTCGTCATAATCAGTTGAGTGAAGTTGTGAACACCTCCATGGCCATCGGAATAGTTGACTCTTCTTTCAGCAAAACAAAGAGCCTTATAATAGGATTGTTCGAGCTGAGAGGACATGGTTCCTTTTGAGTCTTTATTCCAATTAATTTAATCCTCGCTTTTCACCCAAATCCCTGAATGAAATATTGCTCGTGATTTTTCATCCAAAGCAGTTTTACAGGTTGTTGGGATACCCTAGAGGATTCCCAAGAACACAAGATGCATTCGAACAAAAAAGAAACGATATAAAATCCGAGTAAGATTCGCAACGTTTTCCTCTGAATTTGAAAAGTTAACAATCGTCCTTGTTTTACGCGAGAAGCGCTCTAAACACCTGTGGTCTATGAATTCAGAAGTTACCGCATTTTGCGGAGGTAGGACACCGGAGAACATGTACTAGGAAAAAAACCCTCGAAGCACAGGACAAAAACAATAAGACGATCTAACCTATTCACGAAAAATATGTTGAAAGAAAGAAGTCAAATATCGTGAACTAGATCTTTACAACTTTGAATGAATAATGTTGGAGGCCGTAGAGTGTGCTGCATTTAACACTGACAAAATCGCCACATCTTGTTGAAAAATGAGTTGTTGTTTCGGGCATTCACAAAGACCTTGAAATGGCTTGATTAAGCAATCAAATGTCATTGTTGGCAAAACCTAGCAACCGCCAGAGCAAGTAGTTAAGGGCCGTACCTAATCTGAAAAAAATGAGTCAATAAACATATATTTTACGAT